>BLKM01001271.1:257356-416330 GCA_013340265.1 Coptotermes formosanus
TAAATTCTTTATTTTTTTCTTTTGTCTCCAACATTCTGCTCACCCCCCCCCCCCCCCATCCATGGTAGATGCTTTGCATTTGTCTGATTCTTGTACCTAATAAGGCATACCATTCTCAGCTTATGAATAAGAATTTAGAAAGACCACATTATTTGGGTGTAGGTAAAGTGAGTTCAGAATATAGTTTGTTTATAAACACCAGAAGAATGGACCACAAGTGAAATGGTGTTCAGAGTGTGGTACTTCATTTTATGCCATTTAATATGACATACATCAAGTCTGCACATATACACCTATATTTGTTCCCTTTACCCCCACACTTGCAGTTGACATCTGACACCTACAGTGCTGCTGCTCATAGGCTGTCATGCAATTCCCGACAGTTGATGTGAAACAGTATGATAGATGGGCTGATCATAAGTGAGTGTGCCAGCCAAAACTGTACCACACTTTGGTGATGTGCGAGTGGTGAAGAAAGCAAGGGACACATGCCACTCTGGATCGAAGACTATCAGAATTTATCACATACAGTTGATGACTCAGGATGGGAGATCACACGGCACATAACTTCTTGCATGACAGGGCACACCTCCTACTGCAATATTATCATGATGGGTGGACAACAAATTTGCAAGGAAATGGCTTCATCCATAAGGTCAAACAGAATGGCCAGCAAGAAACCCTGACTTGACACTGTGAGAGGTTGGAGGGAGGAGGTGGTGGTTAGCAATTTGAATTTCTGCTTGATTTTCTGACATTATTGAAGTTATGTTGTGTAAATGTGTTGGAAGTACAGGTATGTGAGGCATGACACACCAAATACCACAAAATGGATTATCATATTCTGATAAGTTTCTCATTCACAACATTCTCATGGCATTTATAGTAAAACTGAATTAGCGACATACTTTTGAAAGCCTTGTAGAAAAGGTAGTGCAAAGAGGCTGAACAACAACCTGCTGCTCTCTCAACATTTCTGTAGTGATAATGACGCTGATGTGTGAGTGCAGTGAGGGGCAGAAGGGTTGCACCAGAGTGGTTAGCTTTTACAGGCGGTCTTACCCAGCTGACAGAGTTCAGTTCTGAAGCATGAGACAGACAGTTGAAACTGGTAAATCACTATCATGTGCATACAAAAGAAAATGATGTGTGTGGGTTTATGTAATGTGATTTACTGCAAGTTGATCACTTCTTTGGTGCAATAATTCCTTCAAGTTGGTCCTGGAACAGGAAAACACTACAGTTATTTACTGGCAGCAGATGGTATGTCATTACATAAGACATCTCCTACAGTGAATATGTGTCGCATGCTGACAAGTTTTAATACCCGCAGTGGTGTAATATTACAAAGAACTGAACTGTGTCTTTAATGTTAAATAAGTTTGTGTGTGTTTGTTTGTTTGTTTGTTTGTTTCAGATTGAGAAGTAAGTAGGAGGCAGAGTAGCATAGTCAGTATTGTGACTAGGCCGTGGGTTGGATGATACACATAGTTCCATTTGCAGCAGGAGCACGAGGTCTTCCTCCTCTCCTTAACATCCACAAATCAGCTGTGAGGCCTTCCAGCCTCCTGTTCAGTGGGTACCAGAGTTCTTACCTAGGCGTTACATGACTTCATGGTGAAGATTACCATTCACATCCCTTTAATGCAGAGGTCAAGCATGAGTGGAGCTATACCTCTACTCTTTGTATCTGCCTCCATGGCATGGGTGGGGAAGACTTTACCTTTTGGGAAATAAGTGTTCTACCATTGGATATATGTTTTCCTGAATAATATTTCTGTGTTACTGAGACTTCCTTCACTTTCTGAATGACTTCCCTGTTGTTTTTGCACAGAGTGCATAAAGGTAGCCCATTATGGGGAAAAGTGTCTTGCTGTGTATCCACATTTCAGCACCAAAACTACTCATTTGATTTTGATGAAAGTTGGTATTGGAATCACATTAAAATTTGCCTAGAAAATTTTATTTTTGTGCTTGCAAGCAGGGCTGTGGTGTCGGTACAAAAAAGCTCTGACTCCAACTCCTCGATTTTTAAAACTCCGAATCCGACTCCTTCATAAAAGCTCAATATGTATTAATAACAGTAAAACTATAAGACATTTTGTCACCACTACGTAAATTATCAGGCTCCTATTTGGACTTATAACCTATATTTAAGTGTAAGTCTAATCGTTACTGTAGCTATCAGGGCTCTGGAATTGCAGTATCTAGATAAGGTTTTAGATTGAAGTCGGAGTCAGTACATTTTTACCGACTCCGACTCGGACTCCACCTAAAATTCCTTCTGATTCTGACTCCACAGCCCTGCTTAAAGTCCAATATAAAGTCTGCTTTACATAAATAATGAATCTAACATTCATTTCCCGTACTATAGCTGATTTGAAATGTATTTTGAGGTAATGTATCTTCAATGAGACAGCAGGAAATATACCTCTCTTGGCATGGTACATATGATGTAACATAACACTTGATTAGTCTGCAACAATAGATTTGAATCCACGATAAGTGAAGACATGTAAAATTCAAATAACTCATATGGAAAATATTTGAACTTCATTGTAGTTGTTCCCATTTAATCTGTAAATGGAAATATCATTTGATCCAAATACTGACAGAACTAACCAACAAGTGCAGGAGCGTCCTTAAGCAGTTGGCCATTGATTCCCTGTGAATGGAAGCTTGTTAATGGTAGTCCATCACTGGACACAAATCTGAACCATTTCATTCCAGTTGACAGGTGCGCAATATATTCCACATATGGTTGGAACATCCTAAGTGATATTTTCCCTTTAGGATTTCCAAACCAAAATTTTTTAATGATGTGTGGTTTCTTCACATGCCTCAGGCCTTTCCCACATTAGTGTTCTGTATTTAATTATTTTAACAATACTTCATGAAGAATGCAATCTATGAAGCTCCCCATAATGTCATTTTTTCCATTTTGTTGATCCAACTGTATTTGGTCCATATAGCATTTTGTTCGTGAACACCCTTGATGTATATTCTCCCCTTGCAGTGAAAGACCAAGGTTCACATCCACATAAAACATGTAAAACTATCGTTATATATTTTTTTGTGTTTTAGGGGAAGGGGACAACAGTGTATTGGAAATAGACTAGTAGCATTTAAACACTGGAGGAAACGTAAACTTAATTTTTGTTATGCAGGGAAATGCTGGTACAATACCTTCAACTGCTGGTTGGTCCTTTTGAGGAACTGAATTTCTTCTGCATGCTTCCTCTCCTCTGCTAACCTCTGTTCATTAGAGCGTCGCTCAATCTGATCAGCACGAGCTCGCAATTCCACAACTTGCTTCTCCAGATCAGCCTTCTCTGAACGCAGCCTTGCCACAGCCTCTTCCAGGTCAGCCTTGCCTTGCTCGGCCTGCAGGTATTGTCAGGGTCATTACAGGGGAGTCCATTAGGTTATTTGGTTGAAATATGACTGTACCAGCTGCTGAGGTTATGTTTGTACATGATGTTGAAGGGATGGGTGGAAAGAAGTGACGTTAGCTTACTTTAAAACTGTGTTCATGAAGTTTGGTTAATCACTTAATTGAATTGGATTTACATTATGTTTAACAAATTATATAAAAGAGTAATTTTTTTGTTACATTTGAATGTGAAACACCGTCTCTTAATTTGAGAGAACATAAATCACATTTTGGAAACAAATGGCCCAGGAAAGATTTGGACCTAAAGTGTGAAGTAAGTGAACAGCATACTCTCACATAATGGGGAACTTCGTAATTGCGCAAGTGATGTAGTGTTCTTATGGCATCGAAGGGGTTCGATATCTACTCAGACATGGGGGGACCATAAACATGTACAGAATTTTAATAGGGGAATTTCTTGGAAGACTGACAAATATGACAAAAGGGACCAAGGGTCACGGTCCATGGCAGGTTTTGATGTTAGCAGTGTTGAACCACTACAGTATGGACCTACTAGCTGATAATGTCATTTCTGTTATAATCATCATGAAAGTTTAGCATGCTGTATTAGAAGTGATTTTGATTAATAAGTGTGCCTGTCATCTTTAATGTGTTGTGTGGACAAGGTGTATGAAAGTAACACACATTACAAATCTGGTCAAGAGTTTTTAATGAAATTTGAAGTTTATCATGCAACAAAAATAGGTGACATGTAAAGCAGATTTCTGTGAAGTGTAGTTTTATTTGAAGTTGCTGTCAGCAAGGTGCACACATAAGAAAACAAAAGAAAAATAAATAATTTGTGTTTGGTTTGCAGGGTAGTAGCATAAATTCAATAAAATAACACTGTGACTAGTGAGAGGTACAAAATCACAGCATTCATTTGGAACTGTGTAGGCCAGACTGTACTTAACCTTTACACATGTTTTTAATTCATATTGCTATGTCTAGACCATAAACAGTGATGTCTGCATGGTCAGAAACAAGGGGTCCAGGAATGCATTTGAACATCTTGTTGGTGTCCGATAAACTATAAAGTATGAACTAATTCTTTGGTGTTGTGAAGGATAAAAATATGTTTCTGTTGGTATGTCATGAAGCCATACTGACCATGAGAGCCTTCCTGATCCCAAATGCTATACTGCTTTGATACAGGATCTGATAAGCAGAGATGGTCATTTGAATCTCATCCCTGATGCGAAGCAGCAGCAGGCCACGTTCTGCACAGTTGATAGTTACTTGGCGAATCATTTCATCTAGAGGGGAAAGTTCATGAATTCATTAGAAGAACATTCATGCTTCACTTATCAGGTTAGCATATTCTGAAGTATGTTGTAGCAGATAGTCCATCATACATTCTGGTACGGCATTCAAATATGGCTTTTAATGTTAAATTCAGATGTGTTAATTAACCCTTTAAAGACGAAGCGTATCTGTTTTATATAAGGACTCAGTGCGTACCGCGCTGTAAACACTCTCCACTTCGGCTATAAAAAACCAGTCTCTTAATGTTTTATAAGGCAAAAGTTGCTGTTTGTTCTGAGATCCGTACAAAACACATAAACGCAATGTGGGCACCACGTGGAATTTTTTAATGTTAAACCTGGTGGTATGTAAAGTTACCGCTAGGCTTTAAAAGGTTAAGGGGCTTATAGTTTATGAACTTTATATTGTTAGCACCGTGCATTTTATAGTCTATAAATATTGATGTACCAACTGATACACCTTTTTATTATCATTAATTATTATTCCCTCACATATGCTTCAGTGACACAAGTCACCACCATCAGGGGGCTGCTGAATGTGAAATTGACTCAGTTGTCCAGGGAACAGAACACTTTCACTCACTAATTCACTCTATCACTTTTTAAACCACTCATTTCAGTTATAATACACACATATATCACAGCGTTCATTGAACTGGGCTAAATATTACAAAATGATGTCATATGCACCTGTCTTTAAATTGTTTAAAAATTTTTCTACTCATGGTTAAAATTAGTAAAATCTGTTTGTTAGTTTCCATATAAGCGTTCTGTGTTCTTGCTTGTTGAACATCGTGTTGTTTTGGTACATGGGGCGGGTATTAATGTGTCCAGCAGCATTCAACAAGCAAGAACACGGAATGCTTATATGGAGATTAAAAAACTGACTCTACTAATTTTAACCATGAGTGGAAAAATGTTTAAACACTTTAAAGACAAGTGCATATCACATTATTTTGTAATATTTAGCCCAGTTCAATGAACGCTGTGATATATGTGTGAATGATAAATGAAATCAGTGGTTTAAAAGGTGATAGAGGGAATCAGTGAGTGAAAGTGTACCGACCGCGGACCATATGGACAACTGAGTGAACTTCACGTTGATCAGCCCCCTGATAATGATGACTTATGTCACCGAAACATGTGTCGGGAAATAATAATTAATGATAATAAAAAAAAATGTTCATTAGGGCTTATAGTTTATTCAAATGCAGTGTGTTTATAGCATTAAGGCTTCCTGCATGTTTAGTGTAGTATTATGAAGGGAAGTCTGATAAAATTGGAAAAGCCTTTGTATTAAGGTGACATACATATGTGTGAACATATGTATGTCATCCTTGTCATCATCATCATCATCATCATCACCATCACCATTATCATCTAATTTTTCTTAACGCTTATTTCTAGATGAAACTCCTTATGTTAGAGTCTCCTCCATCTTATTTTTCTCTCTGCATTTCTCCTCAGCCTATGTCTGCTGTTTTCCGGCCATTTGATATGTATCTACCAGAGCTTCGTAAGAACACATTCAGTAGAACTCACCAAAGCACTGTGTATACAGTTCCCGCCTCACGGGGCAGATACCTGCCTCACGTGCCTGTGTCTGCTGTAGCCTCATGTCAAGCTGCTCCTGCAAGTTGATAACATCAAGCCTTGTTGCAGGTGTACTTGAGACCTGTAAACAATTTCAGGTTTCCACTTTAAGCTGTAATTCAGAGTGAACTACAGTAGTTTTTCTGAAATGGGTAGTTAATATAAAATATTCAGTCTACCAAATTATGCGTTGCTATATCTGTGGATGTCTGGTCTCACCCTTTATTATGAGGGTATTCAAAGATGACCTTAATCTTATCTGATAAAATAGTAAGTGGTATCTTTGAGCAGCGTCTTTGTTGAGAAGGTACTTGCTCAGCTATTCAAGAAATTTTTTGCCTTTTATGGAACCCAAAGCCGGTTACCATGCGTGTGATGCAGATTGGATATAAGATTATGTTAGAAAGTGAAGACATGAGTCTTCTTGGATGTTATGCTTTGTCATTGGGTAAGTAGTTCCCAGCAGTTTGAAGGTTGTAGTGCCTTTGAATTATCAGGAACTCCTCACCTAGGGAAACAGCATGCCGTCCAGAAGACTTCAATCTCCAGCAGCACTGCTGCGAGAAACTTGACTCTCACATGTTGGGAAGTCATTACTAGAAGGTCTAATGGGACACTTATTATTGCGAGTGGGTTTCACACCACAAAGGGAAGGTGAAAATTGACACTGAATTAATTTGCATTAATTCATTAGGAGTGTGTTTTACCCTTTTAAGTCCCAAATGGTGGAAGGTGATTTGACATATATATGTGTGTACCTGTTGTCTCCACAGTTGGCCTTCTTCTTCCCATTCTCTAGGTGGAAGTATAGAATTTAAAATCTCCTCTGTCTCTCTGCGGTTGTCAGGAGTAATTGGAGGTAATCTTATATGTACTGGAATTGGTGATGGTGAGGCTGTCCGTGTAGCAGCAGACAGCTTGGCTGTTCGTGGCTGTGGCATGGGAAAGGAAAATATTTATTAAAACCGTTGAAATATTGAGCAGCCTGCTGTGAAACTCTGATATTTTATTATATAGCATTCATTACGAGTGTGCCAAGACTAAGGGATGGACAGACAGATTGACTGGCTGACCTTTGGTGGCAAATCCTTTAGGAAGTGATGTGTCTGTGTGTGAAAACTCTGGTTTTTGAATGTGCATGCGTTGAACGTAACAAATTCTTAAAAGACAGCTCGCTTGAATAAGTGATGTTATTACGTGGTGATACCTTGTTATCGACAAAGGTCGTGATTGTAATGCTGTTGGAAGCATAGGTACCTTGTGACCACTTCAGAATGGCAGAGTACTTTGGGCGATCACTGCACCCTAGTGTACGTGTATGTAACTATAAGAATGACTTGCTGCATAGGAATAGAATTTCGGTTCATCAACTTTTGTAGAGAGCTATAATTATTTACATATTTCATTTGTGACCCCTTCATCAGAAAAGCCCCCCTTTTTAATTGAATGTTTAAGGAAAAAGGAAGGCTTTGTGTACAGTTATACCAGATGTTGAACGCATTGCTTTTAAATGTTGCCTTCCCTTCTGGAACTGAATTAGGATCCTGTCTGGTTCTGTGATTATATTTCGGTAACCATGTATTTATGATGGTACACCGTGGCGCAGTTGGTCGAGGCACTGCGCTACAAGGCGGAAGGTCGCGGGTTCGATTCCCGATGGTGTCACTTAATCCTTCAGGCCGCACTATGGCCTTGGGGTCGACTCAGCCTCTAACGGAAATGAGTACGAGGAATATTTCCTGGGGGTAAAAGCGGGCAGTACGTTGGGCTGACAACCTTACCAAGTTCATGTGCTGATTGTCTTGAAATCTGGGAACCTCAACTTACTGGAGCCCTCGGCCTGTGCAGGCCTGTAATGGGATTGCTTCCCCCCCCCCCCCCATGTATTTATATGCAGTGTATGTTCGTCTCCGTTTCGTTTAGCATACACGAAGTGACCTTCACTGTGCCTATAGCAAATTTGTTTTAGCGAGTTCAACTACAGCACTGCGGTCGGTGACAGTTCCGCCCCTCGAGGTCCTGTTGCTTCTGCACGCCCACAACTGCTAAATAAATCCCACACTTTTGATAATTTTCGCGCTCTGTCGTGAGTATTCCAGACTCGATTCTTGGGGGTCCTCATCGTAGGGCTGATTATGCGTAATATATTTTGCTTCAGTACGTTTTATCGAGGTTCTTCGTTTCATATAGTGGCGCCATTTTGTCGTCCGCATAATTTCACCTTAGTCCTCAAGTCTTTCGATCAAAGTTGTTATATCCCGAACCTAATATGTAGGCCTTGGAGCCAATACGTTATTTGCAGTGAGCAGCCATATGCCTTAATACATACATACCTGATGGCAACTTAAAATAATTCATAGTTTATGTTACGTGCCTATGTCTGACACGTCATTAGACCCTGACTTTACCTTAGCTATTGGTTTATCTTTCTGGTGTTTGGTAACCAGCACGGGGTTATCATATTTAACAAGTGACGGAACTGGCGGTAACACTCGTTCTGCCATTATATGACTGTAAACACCATATGTACCATCTTGTTAAAATATTGCACCACCACTGGCACCATGTTGTTAACTGGGTTGCCATGACGACAAGACGTATTTTGGGGCCATGCAGCTGTGGTGAGAAGTCGGCCTGTTAATAACTTAGCACGTTAGCGTTGTTTCTCGTCCAAAAACAGATATGAGAAGCTCTTATTGTGTGATTGCTGTAGGTAAAATATATTAATAAACAGGTCAAATGAAGTGTGGCCTACATGCTAGTGCCTGGTGTTAGTTCGTTTTCCTGTGCATCCTTGACGAAGTTACACATTTGTATGCAAAATTATGCGCATTAATTAGATGTTAAACTTACTGAAGGCAAGAGATTGTCATTGTAGCCTGATTTTGAATAATGGTGTGTTACAGCGGAGTCCAGAAGTTCGATTTCTGGGGGCACGTTACGCTTCTGGCAGCCGCGCAACCAGAATTTTTTGTTGGGGTGGAGGTGGAAGGGGCTGAGCCTGAGGTTATATGTAATTTCTGTTTCATTTTAAAAAAGATGTTATGAAATCATGCCATGAACGTAGTATAACATAACACTTTGCAACTGCGTTTATGTACGTAGAACTACCTGTTCCATAACTCACTCATCTAATTTAAATCACAAGGTCTAGCCTTGTTTTTTTTTTAAGTTCATCTGAGCCTTCCTAAGTTTTATATTTTATTTTTCAAATTTTCTGTATACCAGTCATCTGTCGATTTGAGTAGATGATTTCGGCTGAAGGCTAAATCACGCAAAACTTTTGACATTATAATATCTACAGAATCTGTTCTTGATTTTTCAATGTCGATGTAGAGGGGGCTGCAGCCTGACAGCCGCCCCGTTTGTTGCGCGTCTGACCTCTGGCGTCATCACAATTGCAGGAGGTAACAGTATAGACACGGCTGGCCAGTTGTTGTCTGGCCGGTATAGCAGAGTAGTCTTTCGCGTATATCTTTACTGCACTGTTGTCAGTGTAATGGCGGGGTAGATAACACTGGATACGCCTCCAGTATCAAATTATCATAACTGGGCAGGCAGCTCAGAGCAAGCAATGTATAGCAGCTCAGTAATTCCGAACATGTGTTTAGGTTAAGTCCCTCATCTGTAATGAATTTCCAGGGCCAGTGGCGTAGCTGGTGGGGGGAGCAGTGCCACCGCCCCGGACGGTAGTCCAAGGGGCGGCAAAGTGAATATTTTTTTTTATTTTCTGCTTTCAACAAATTTGAAATTATTGGTACAAATAAAAGAAGATTCAATAAATGTTTGTCCTTTTTCAATTCGTAATTTCTGTTAGGAACGGCCATTGCCATCACCCGCCCCGGGTACCAAAAGAACCTAGCTACGCCACTGCCCAGTCCCTTCGCGTACTTCGTTCATACCAATGTTCGTTAAAGTCCCTCTGTTAGTCCAACGTTGGGTGGACATGGAAAAGCACACAAGAACATGATAACTTACGCAAACAAAGGTAATGACGGGTCAGAGGGATACTTACATTACATATTACATACATACGTACACATTTTGTGGATCCATCATCCATTCGAGACGGCATGGATGTGAAATTGGTCAAGAAAATAATACTGGTTCTGATGCACAACCTCGTTATGAAAGAAAATATAGCCTATGCAAATATCATAAAGGTTTACAATACTAAATGCAGACATTTGACAAAAATCGAGATTAAAATGTATAGCATAAAATACAAATGAGAATATAGAATTAACTGTCACAACCTACCAGCTTGACAGCCCAGGAACCTTTTGATTTCCAGCAAGGCCAAGAGATTTCTCCAATGCGTCCAGACCGTCTCTGGAGCTCACCCAGCCCGCTAGTCAATGGGTACCAGGGGTTCTTTCACCGGGATAAGACCCGGGCATGAAGCTGACCACTCCAAAGCCGCACCCAAGGAGGGGGGCTGCCGGACTGCAGCCCGCCCCAAACCCCTAAAAACTGAAATTTAAAAACACAGATTCTGTAGACATTATGATATCAGAAGTTTTACGTGATTTCCCCTTCAGCCAAAATCAGCCACTGAAATTGGCTGATGACTAGTACATCAGAATTTTTAAAAATAAATTAATAAAATTAAAAAAACAAGACAGGACACTGTGATGGAGTCACAAAACATGTAGTTATATTCGTATGTATATAAATGCAGTTGCAGGCAGCATTATGTTGTACTTAGGCATGATTTTATAACATAATCTTTAAAATCGAACATAAATTATATATAGCCTCAGAATCAGCGGCCGGCCCCCCCCCCCCCCCCAAGAAAAAATTCTGGAGGCGCGTGGACCACTCATCTCAATTTAGGGCCGATTAACAACGAGGAAATCATCCCTCTTTTCTCCCCATATGCCTTTAGGCCTGCTATATGACAGGGACAACTTTACATTTCCTTTTACACAATTGTTGTCAGAAAAACTGCAGGGAAGAAGCCATTTTGAAGATTTAAGCGTAGGTGGGAAGGTTAGAGAGAAATCGTAATATTCGCCACACAAACACGGTGTGAGTGTGTGGAGTGGGCTGGTGTTGTCCTCATTAGGCAAGGTTTAGTCTGGACATGGGCCGGGATAGCTCAGTCGGTATAGCGGCTCGCTACGGGCTGGACGGTCCGGGGATCGAATCCCGGTGGGGGCGAAATTTTCTGCACCATCCAGACCGGCCCTGAGGTCCACTCAGCCTCTTGTACAATGGGTACCGGGTCTTTCGCGAGGGTAAAGCGGCCGGGGCGGGGAGCTAGCCACCCAACCCCCTTCTACTGCCGAGCCTAACGAAAGCATAGAGTTATACCTCTACTCCGCCTTGGGCCTTACTACTCTGTGTACGGCCCCCTTTACATTTACCTTTGTTCTAGAGGTAGGCGCTACGGATCACGTTTGATATCCGATTTGTTTGCTTGGGATCACAATTTGTTTGGTTAGGACCACAATTTGTTTGGTTAGGGTCACAATTTGTTTGGTTAGGACCACAATTTGTTTGGTTAGGATCACAGTTTGTTTGGTTAGGACCACAATTTGTTTGGTTAGGACCACACTTTGTTTGGTTCGGACCACAATTTGTTTGGTTAGGACCACAATTTGTTTGGGTAGGATCACTGTTTTGATCCTTCTCCTATGACCTGGCCAAGGAAAGGAGGGAAGTTCTTCCTTGGAAGTATCTCTCTGAGCCCATTTTGGAAATTCAGGTCCTTTTCAAATAATGCCCAATCATCCCCTGTTCTAGAATTTCAATTCAGCGCAGTTTTCTGGTTCGAATATTATTAAATACGAAGGCAAATAATACTGGGGGATAGGACAAAGGGCAGGAAAACACGTAATTTGTATCTGTTGGGACTGTACAATGCAATAAATTCATTTTTACAACATACATAGGTCACCATCTTGAAAAGTGCCAACAGGATATCGTTCAACATGATAGATAGTCGAGATCATACTAATAATTCAAGAATTGTTTGTTTTAGAGATGTTTCAAAGGCTCAAGTACCAGTTACATAGCCTGCACAAAACAAATGCACAAAAGCTACACAAAATGACGATTCAATTCAATTCAATTCTCGTTTATTAAAGTGCTAGTAAAACATCAAAATGGCAAATTACAGAACTAGCACAAGACAATGATAATAAATAACAATACTGTAAAGTGCAGTACTGTTATAAATAGTAGAGAATCTTTCGATGAACTGTAAGTTAAACAGAAAATGTGTGATAATTTTGAGTTAACCAAATCTTTTGCCAATCAAAATATCTGTTTATCGGAGCGATAAGTATATCGAACTAAAGCTGTACAGGAAAATGAAGCACACTTTTATGCAGAATAAGTCCCGGAATTCTCTCCGTGAATTGTATGTTTTTCAAGCTAATTCATATTTGCATTTACATGCGAGCATAGTTGTGTGGTATCATCACGTCAGTGATTGATTGATTGATTGATTGATTGATTGATTGATTGATTGATTGATTCAGTGATAGACAGACGGATGGATAGATAGATAGATAGATAGATAGATAGATAGATAGATAGATAGATAGATAGATGGATGGATGGATGGATGGATGGATGGATAGATAGATAAGACGGGTGGATTGATAGGTAGGTGGATTGATTGATTGATTGGCTGGCTGGCAGGCAGGTAGGTAGACACTATTTGCTGCCAGTGCAGTATCATGACATGCTTTGCGTCACGTGTCAACCTCAGAGGCCCATATTGATGGTCTTAGATTTGTAAATTGCATCTGTGCACTATGTAAGCTGTTCGTCCCTGTGTTTTACATTAATAAATGGTGCGAACGTCATTCGTGCCGTCACAAAAAAAACGTGTTTTGAACCTGTTCATTATGGAGCGACGTATCTTCTAAAAATACAAGCACCAGGGCGATTTGGCACACAGTTCCAGGCTGAAAGAAATGTGAATGAATCATGGTATGTGATCTTGCTGGTTCTTGCTTGTCCGTAGCTTTACACGCCGAACAGCAAAGTAGAACGGTGAACAGTTCACGAAATGCTTATGCTTAAAGAAGCTGTTGATACTTCCACCTCTAACAGAACTGTCAGCAACTATAGGCTTCAAACTACTTCAGCCTTTAAAAGAAATCCATGTCGGAAACAAGAACGGATACGTCGTTTTGTTTCAATGCATTAATTTATTTGCCTTGAATGACGCATTTGCTGGCACTTCAAAATATATCAAAATCTGCGATTCTTCGTCACTAGTAACAGAATAGAAGAGTATAGAATAGGGTAAAGTAGAATGGGATAGAGTATTTATTACCTGCATCAGTATTCCAGCCTTTCTTCCTTCCTTAGTCTGATCTCTTTCTACCTACTCATTGTACGTGTAGAGGGTTATTGTTGCACTTGATCACACTCAATGACACACACACCACACACACTCGGTATGACTACTCTGGACGAGGGATCGGCCCGTCGCAGAGACCTCTACCTGCACCACACACAACTCTTACAGAAGACAGATATCGCTGCCCCCGGAGGGATTCGAACCCACAATACCAGCAAGCGAGCGGCCGCAGACCAACGCGTTAGATCGCTCGGCCACCGGGATCGACTATGCCATCCAGCCTTCCGAAGTGTAAAATACAAAATGCCTGTGCCTGCTAACATCAGGGGTTTTTGTTTTTGTAATCTGCAGCCCCTATAACGCTGTTCGTTATTTTATTGTTACTTTGTCATTTTACTTATCACCGTGTCTGTTCCAGTTTCCTTGTACAGTGCTCAGAGTTGCGTCACTTCTGTAGTTTCAATGCAACCCACCCTTTTATTAAATGCTATCCCTTTATTCATAGCCAGCCATCGTTATGTCTTTGATCATCGTGTTTCACATTTCTTTGTCTCTGGGCCCTTTAATCAAATGTGAATTTGATATGAAATAGAAAAGTTAAAGGTAAAGCTGTCCCTGTGAACGCCGTGAAGGCCTATGGAGGAGTGGTGGTATAGCTCCACTCATTCTTGACCTCGACACTAGGTGGAGTAAGCGGATAGCTTCACGCCCTGCCGCTTTGCTCCAGTGGAAAGAGTCCGCGGTACCCACTCAGTAAGACGTATGAACGCTTTGGAGAAGAGATAAATTACTCGCGTCCAGCCTTTAGCCTAGTCACTATGTCTACTGAGCTATCCGGGTCCTTCATCGTTAATATGTATTGTGAAATCGATGCTTGACAGTAGCTGGGATATCTCGGTCGATATTCGGACTAGCTGGACGCCCGAGGAATCGTGGTTCTATCCCCAGCAGGTGTAAGAAATATTTTCTTCTTCAAAGCAGCCAGATCGGCTGAAGGGGAGGGACTGCTATGAATTGGGTACCGGCGGCACTTTTTCCAGGTCTAAAGCGATCGGGGCTGGGGGGAGGGGGAGAACCTGGCCATTTACCTCAGACTAATGGCGAGGTTAAGAATTCGTGGAACCATACCTCCATTACCCTATATATCTCAGTATGTGATCACTGATTCACTGCAGCTGTACCGTACGTATATTGCAACTGAATTTGTGGCTGTGCAAGAAAAGGGAGCTGAATCTAGAGGCGCATCGTGGGGGGCTGCCGGGCTGCAGATCCCCCCTCAAACCCCCCACAACCGAAATTAAAAAAAAAAAAAGCAACAGATTTTGTAGATATTATGATACTAAAAGTTTCAGCCGAAATCAGCCACTGAAATCGGCTGATGACCAGTACATTATAATTTTGAAAAACAAGTTAACCCTTTAAAGACGAAGCGTATCTGTTTTATATAAGGACTCAGTGCGTACCGCGCTGTATACACTCGCCACTTCGGTTATAAAAACCAGTCTCTTAATGTTTTATAAGACAAAAATTGCTGTTTGTTCTGAGATCCGTACAAAACACATAAACGCAATGTGGACACCACGTAGAATTTTTTATTGTTAAACCTGGTCGTATGTAAAGTCACCGCTAGGCTTTAAAAGGTTAACAAAATTAAAAAAAAAGAAGATAGGGCACTGTGATTGAGTCATGGAACATGCAGTTATATTCATATGTACATAAATGCAGTTGCAGGCAGCGTTATTTTGTGCTTACAGCAGGATTTTCATAACAAAATTTTTAAAGTCAAACATAAATTATATATGGCCTCAGGGTCAGCCCCCCCATCCAGCGAAAAATTCTAGGTGCGCACGTGGTTGATTCCGTACCGATATTACATTAACATATGTCCATAAGGCTTCAGCAAAAGGCAGGGACGAAGTAAGGAACACTGCACAGCAAAATCGGGTACATGTCATGTAGTCTCGACCCCACATTCGATAGCGACCCAATTTCTTTCATGCTCTTCATGTTCCCAAACGTTTATAGATTATTGCTTATCTGTAAATAAGTCCTGCTCTTGATAAAAAGATGGCAACCTATCCGAATGGCTTTAGTAACCCACCCCCCCCCCCCGGGCCCTCAAGCATTAGTAGCGTCACGGGACGTAAACTTACATTTGATACAGGCCTCTTGTAATACCCGTGGAAACATCGTGAAGCCAAAGCGAGCTCAGAAGTGAATAAAGTGTTGTGAAAGATTTGTAATGACTGAATGGCAATTTTCGAAAGAATTTCCTTTTAATTTTGTAACTTCTCCCCTTGAAGGACTATAGAAGATGCCGAGAAGGCGAACTTCAGTACAGCGCGGTGGCTATCTTTGAAACTGAACACGTGATTGTTTTTCTTTTGTGTAGTCGTTGTCCTCGTTGTCGTCGTCGCAGTCCTTCCCTCTTCTACCTGTTCACAGCAGGTGTTGAGGTTGTTTGTTTCCACTTGATCACACTCAGACACACACCACAGTCGGTAGGACTCCTCTGGACGAGGGATCGGCCCATCGCAGAGACCTCTACCTGACGACACGAACACTGTACAAGAAACAAACATCCATGCCATTGGTGGGATTCGAACCCACGATCCCAGCAAGCGCTCTGCCTTTTGTGTAGTCTCCGCTTTTATTTGATTACATTCCTAAACGTAAAGGTCAAATTGTCCCTTTGCAGGCCGTAAAGGTATGTAGAGGAGTGAAGGTATAGCTCCACTCCTTTTTAACTTCGGCACTAGATGGGGGTGAGTGGTCAGCTTCATATGCAGGCCGCTTTACTCCGGGGAAAAAGCCCCGCTGGGTGGACCCCACAGTTCTGCTTTCCCTTGACGGGAATTGAACCATGCTCCCTCCATCTTCCAGCCCATAGTCTAAGTTCTATACCGATTACGTTCTCTTGCCTTCCTACTTTACCTTTTTAACAAATAATAAAATTAAGAGGCTTGTAATAGGCTTGCTATAGCAAACTATTTCGTGTTCTGAATTTAATAGCACGTGATCTTTCGGACTTTGTAGAGAGGTGTGCTTTGGTTGACACCTCGAATCGCACGAGGGGCGACAAGCTTTTATCTTGTCCAAAACGTCCAGACCGTCTGTACAGCCCAGCCACGTTCCTATTGAATGGGTACGGGGAAGTCTTTCCCCGGGGTTAAGGCGCCCAGGTCTTGAGTTTGATCGCTCACCTCCACCCAGTGCCGAAGTTAAGAATGAGTCGAGCTATAGGCCTACTTCTGCTCTTCCTGTATGCCTTCATAATTTGCACAGGATCCTTCATACAGGCCTGAGACGTGTAATACGCTATTCGGCAGCGTCCTAGCGACAGGAAGATTCCTCGCAAACCCCGGAATGTCAGCCATGATGTGTCACACGACAATCCCTCTTTGTCCATGGTACGAAATATCTGGCCCACCACTCATATGTAATCAGAGGCCGCACACGTACTAGCGAAATCATATTTCGCGCTTTTCAGTCGTGAAGAATCATTTGTAATAAACCATCTGTTTATGTACAGTCGGGTATCCGTATTCGCGGGGGGTCACGTGTCAACACTTCCCGCGAAAATGGGGAATTCCGCGAAAATCTGTACTCTCGCCCACAATAGCCCCAGATGTTTTCTGTGTATGCCTAAACACTTACGCAACCATTTACAATTAACAGAAAAATGTTTAAATATGTTATAAAGGTTTTAATTGTTTTACAGTAATGAATAACATTTTGACCCGTTTCTGAAAATACTGTATCAACATTTTATTACATGATTAACAATCCGCACTTTCTAGTTCAAAGTCATCACTTTCTTGGCCCTTTTAGGCTTTTGTCCGTCACTAGATGCACTTCGCTTAGAATCCATGGGTATTCACATAAGCACAGCAATATTTTAAGCAAATTTAAATTTCGCGACAGCCACTGCGGAAGCTCGAACCCGCAAATACAGAGCCCGCGAATGTGGAGACCGGACTGTGTATGTATCCTCAGTAACAGCGAATTTCTTCCCTACCAAGACATCTCTTAAATCGATGGGATTTGTAATAGTCCTGGGATTAGAGCTATTGTCCCTGAAATTTTGCGTTACAGTTTGCAGTCTTTAACAGCGGCTGATAATCATATAGCAAACGTCTGGGTTTTGATGCGACGTTTTGGAGGATTGTGCTGCCTCCATATTCACGGTGACGCCCTACATGGACATAATTTTGACATCACGAAAATGGTGACAGCATACGCCTCGCAGACCTAGAGATCGACCGACTGTCCTACTTACTGCAGCAACCCAGCACGCAACCATCCAAACTTTCACGTTGTCCTAGCATTGAACCGCGGTTAAATGCGCAAATGCGCAAACCGAGCACAACCGAAACCTTACGATCGTATCGTGCGGAATAGAAGTATGTTGGTGAACCGTGGTGTACAGCAGCGATAGCGGCTAGTGTGAGCGGAAAACTCGTGCGTGTGGTGGTCGATGAGTTGTAGGTTATATGTGTGTGCCGGTTAATCCTTGTAAGAAAGTGACTTGTCATTCTGTTATTTGTGTACAGAGTTCTGCTGGCAGCAGTAAAATGTGGCTTGTTTGGTTGTGTTTTATAAGCTGTGTTGTTCTTAGTGTAGCACATGATAGTGACGTTTATACTATCCAGTATACAAGTGATACATTTTCTGTTGAAGTGCCTAAGAAAAATCACTTTGTTATGTTTTTCGCACCATGGTAAGTAAATAGCTACATATAACTTAGAAGATGAACGTGGTATCATTTACTGGATGTGATACTGATCTCAGTAACACTCGACCAGCTACGAAACTTACTTGTATTTTTTTTTAATTCCCAAAGATATCCGTTTTCGCAAAACGAAAGAGTTGCATTAAGGACGGAACAGTCAAACGTAATACAAATTTGCTGGCCAGCCAACCCCCATCTTGTATGTTGTCCTGTCGCCCTTATTGTTTCCCAACTCACACAGATTTGGTACTTACCTAAATGCATCCTAGTTGGGAAGAATGGAAGAATTGAGAGTAAGAGGTTGAATTGCAGACAGACGTGAGTCTCTCTCTCTCTGTTGGTGTTAGCAGATTCTGTTTTATTCATAGTGAGGGTGGCTTCATCAGATGGCTGACATTATGATCGTCACAAGCATAGGAAAATTACCGTCTTTAAGAACATCCCATGGTGCCATTTGCCACCACAGGCCTGCCAGTCACAAGGTCAGAGGTCCTGAAATGTTTGGGTCAAAGGAGGTGAAGTAATCAGCAGTGGCATCCTTAACCTGTTTGCTGCATGTTTAGGTTTCAGGCTGATTCCAAAATCATCAATTCTTGACCAAAAAATGACAGAAAATATTTTTTCAGTATCCTCAGTAGCTATAGTTTCCCTGTCTGACAGAAGTATTTCCAGGCCTTTGCTGTGTAGAGAGAAACATAGTGAAATGTATTAAAAACATAGAAAGGGAGAGAGAAAAACATTTCACAAATGGTATATGATATGTTCCGTATAACCGCTTCATGTATTCATTACAAAATGTGGCATAAGTTACTCAGTGAAGTTCTCTTATAATTACCTCTCATGTCAGTAGTTTCACTGTTGCTGACAGATGGCAGTGCCTATCAGGTTTTCTAAGGCATGGGGAGGTTTCTGATCATTGCATTATAAGGATTAGTTTTACTGAAGCTGTGGGGTAAATGCTCTCATTGCACTTAATGGTAATAAAATGTTAAGTGGATACACTTGAATACAATTGAATGCATTTGAATAATAATCGTGCACAGGATGAGCAATATAAAATTTGGATGTACTTGCTTATTGTACCCAACATGTTACAGACTGATATTTGTTCAGCAGTGTGATTATGGCCTTATACCTGGTTAATCCTGTGTTGTGGGTGAACGTGTGTTCTCATGGTTCCGTTAATCATTTTGCTTAGTGATGTGTGTGTGTTAGCAGGTGAATGCCTCCTCTCTGACTAATCCTAGTCCTGTGTTCCTGACATCTATAGTCAGTATGGCTGGCGTTCATCTTTATCTTCACCATCGTCTCATTGGTAGGGTTAAACTGGAAATTCCATATGAAATATACATTCTTGGCTTCTCTATTGCCAGACACATAGAGGCCACCATGTTAAAAAAAATACAATTACGATGACATACCTGAAAGAAACTGATTTAAGTAGCAGACAGTGTTCCTGTGGTAATTAGTGCGAATGTTGCAGGTGTGGGCATTGCAGTCGCTTAGCACCTACGTGGGAACAGCTGGCAGAAGAATTTAACAAAGATGAAAGCAGCCCAGTAAAGATAGCCAAAGTTGATTGCACCACAGATACATCTCTGTGCTCAGACCATGATGTAACAGGGTACCCTACGTGAGTATTCCTTCGCTAGTACTGTGTGGATGCCAGGTGAGACATGGTTACCAAGCAAGTTGATACGGTAGTACAGTATAACTCCAATTACCCGGACGCTGGTTACCCAGATCACCAGTTGTCTGGATTGGCTTCACCCTTCAGTAACTTTGTCGAGAATTCTACAAGACTAATTTGCCTTGAAATTACTGGTTATCAGATCGAGTACAGTACTGTAAAGTGTTATGGCTGTCTAGAACTTCAAATCAGGTGCTGTTGAAAGGTTTAGATGCAGGTATGCATTGTCAATAGTAATAAAGTAAACATTTTCTTACTGCAGTTGTCCTGTATCCTTTTTTATGGCTTAAATTTTTCCCCCAGTTGTCAAATACATATAATGAATTGTGTATTAATGTTTTATTTGTACATAAATAAATATGTAGCCCGAAAATAGCCATTTGTAGAAATTTGTTTCTACTTTCAACTGCTAGCGTAGCCTGTTTTCCAACAAAAACCAATTATCCAGATTTTCTGCATATCCGGAAGGTTTAGAGTCCAAATTATTTCAGATAATTGGAGTTATACTGTAACTCTCTAGACACATGTTCTGGAGATTACTGGTTGAAATCTCAGTCATGTTACTGACTGACTAAGGTTTTCTGTACTTTTCTTTACTGTTTCCAGACTAGTGCCAGGAGTCATGACTGTCTCTTTCAATTTGTAATCATCTTTCCAACTCATTCATCACTTTGTGATCTAAACAGTTAAAATACCAATGGACAGATTTGAATATATTGTTTTGCACTGTAGAGAAAATCTAATCTGGAGACACAGCAGATGGTATGAAACTCTACTTCCTTTAGGGTTATGCATCATGACAAATGATGGGAGAGTAACTTAAAACACATAATGATCATTTACTTCTGTACCTAAAATGATTTCACTATTCACAATCATCCTGCCATCTCTAGCTGTTGATATGTGGTATTGTAAAGTTCACAAACAAGTCACAATGCCAATTGTTGCTGTTATTACTGTATGAGAAAAGAATTTGTTTTAACTTCTAGACTGAAGTTCTTTAAAAGTGGGGAGATGGAAGCGGTCAAGTTTCGTGGGACAAGAGATTTGGCTTCCCTGACTGCTTTTATTAATGAACAGCTTGGAAATGTGCCCCAGGTAAAAGTGATGAATGACTGAACTTTATGTTGTTAGGACTGTGCATTTTATAGTGTATAAATATTGATGTACCACCTGATTAACCTTTTTATTATCATTAATTAGTATTCCCCGACATACATTTCGGTGATGTAAGTCACCATTATCACGGGGCCACTTAAAGTTCACTCAGTCATCCATATGGTCCGGGAACAGAACAGTGAGTGTAAGTGTTCTGTTTCTGGACCATATGGATGACTGAGTGAACTTCACATTAAGCGGCCCCCTCATGATGGCGACTTATGTCACCAAAACATGGGTCAGGGAGTACTAATTAATGATAATAAAAAGGTGCATTAGTTGGTACATCAATATTCATATGATGCATGACTGATTTGTCATTACTTTAATACATCTACTGCCAATGAGATGTGGAACCACACAAGCTGAGTACAAAGTAACAGTGCCAAATACAGTTTGCAGTGTTTTAGCTGCTTGTAATATTTAAGTGTTTCTCCAGCAGGTTTCATAATAAATTCTTTACAGATTATAGTGCAAAGTTTGGGAATTGAAGTATTTCTTTAATCTGTACATACATTCAGTAGAACAGTTTGTTTTTGAATCATAAATACTCAAGTTATTATGTGTAACTACTGCCACTTTACTGTCATGCTGAAACTGGAATATAAATGCTCAGGAGTGATGAGTTAAGATGTTTGAAAAGAATATCTTAGCAGCTGAGTTGATTGAAGTGAAATTTTGAACAGGGTCATGTTATGCTGAACAAGTAATTCTGGATAGAACTTATGATACAGTGTCTGCTGCTGTCCTTCCTGCTGGTAGGAATTGTTCATGCAGATATTACAGTGAGTTGTACAGTTTCTTCTTTAAAATTTTTCTTACGTTCCCATATATATGGAAGCATTTGGATGTATCAGTTACTTCCTGGACTTCTTGTTGTTGAAACCTGTTGAGAAGGGCTAAATTTTTCACTTGAAGAGTTTGTCCAACTTTTATTTTATTGTCTTCGCTGAGTGAATGGAGGGGAATATTTGAATGTCAGAGAGAGGAAGTAATGAGGCTGGAGCAAATTGCATGTTTTTGCTTAAGAGACAGAAAGTAATGAGGCTGGATGAAATTGTGTAATGGGAAGCTTGCAAGATCTTAGTGGATAACATGAATGAAAGAAACCACTTGACAATCCGGGGTGTAGATGGAAATGGACCTTAGTTGTGTATGGTGTGAGAGTGTTGATTGGATTCTTATGCTTCAGGGTAGGATCTGTTGGCAGGCCCATGTGAATGCAAGGGTTTCCATGAAGTGAGGGAAATATGAGTGCTTGAGTACCTGTATTTCTCTGCTTTTGTGTACTGGAGAACTATTATATCCAACTTGCATCGCTCTTCATTCATATTATTTTGTGTGATGGCAGACACCACAGTGCTGTCCACTATTCCAGTTTGCTCTGAGTCAGGATCCACTTGTTTTCACTATATGTACCACAATTAGTATTGGGGTTTTACTCGCCATATTTGAAGAAGGCCCTGGAAATGTTTTTCTGTGGCTTGCAGACATGCAACACATGTAACAAACATGTTGTTCATTGCATGTCAGAGTTTTATAAGTTAAGCAAGCAAATGGGAAATGACTAGCAGTAGTTTTCAGATAAAGTAATGGCCCTGTGTAATGAATACAGTGACAAAACAGTTAAGAATTTTAATACAGACCTGGTTGGAAATTTATCAAAGCACGGTGCACCATGGTGGCAAGTTCTGCAACTCCATTTTTTTAAACATGCCTTGAAAAACCAATGTTGAAAGTGTCTTAACCTTTTAAAGCCTAGCGGTAACTTTACGTACCACCAGGTTTAACATTAAAAAATTCTATGTGGTGCCCACATTGCGTTTATGTGTTTTGTACGGATCTCAGAACAAACAGCAACTTTTGCCTTATAAAACATTAAGAGACTGGTTTTTATAACCGAAGTGGAGAGTGTTTACAGCGCGGTACGCACTGAGGCCTTGTATAAAACAGATACGCTTCGTCTTTAAAGGGTTAAAGGTGTAGTGCTTTCGAGACAGCTTCGGAGACTTAGACCAAGATGGGAGGATGCTATTCAGATGGAGGGTGTGGAGGTCTGTGTTCTTGAGTGAACTGGCTGAATATAGCGTCCAGCAGTAGGCTTTTCTTAACCTTGGAGACAATTTTTAAGAAAGGCCCTTACTGTCTAATTAGTTTGCCATTGTCTTCACCGGTGTTGTGGCACACCAGTTGCTCTGAATTGCTTATTTACAGCAAACCTGATTTTATTTAGTGCTGTAAAAGAAGTGGATATAGGGCTGCACTCTTAAACAGATGTTTTGTTACAGGAAACAGAGAGTGAACCCAGAGTTCCTGAACCAGTAAATGGTCTGGTGGAACTGACTGACGAGACATTTGCAAAGCATGTTGAAATTGGAAAACATTTTGTAAAGTTTTATGCTCCATGGTGTGGTCACTGTCAGGTAATGTTAAATCATCAGAATTCGGAGTAGAGTGTACTTTTCTCGTCTGTGTGCAGATTGTAAATTGCGTATTATCCATTTTCTTTGACTTTTATTTTCTCCCTTCCCCCACTCCAGTACTTGGTTCATTTATAGAAATAGCATGTAAGACCACATGTTGGCAGATGCTTAGTTGTTTTTTGAATGAAACTGTTATCTGCTTTGTACTGTGCATTTTTACTGGCCTGATTTATGGTTTTCTTCACATTCTGAATGTTTTAAGGGGCATATGTCCAGTTACATGGTGATGTAAAAGCTGAACATTTCATCTGCTGCCCCCTGTCCTCCAGTTGACATTAGTATGAGTATGGTTCCGTTCTTTGGGGATGCTATGCAGTGTTAACTGATAATGCTCCAGTATGCTCAATCACTCTCCTCAAAAGCATTGGTAACCATTTCCTAGTTTACAAGGTATAGCATACTGGAAGACATGAATTTACATGAGTAGCAGTGTGGTGACCTTGAATCTCACGCTAGTCTGAGCAGTTTGTGATGAATCATGTGTGTGAATGGAAAGTAAAGTAATTTTTTAAAGATGATGCATCTCCATTATACGAGGGTACTTCAAAAAGTTTCCGCACTTTATTTTTTAAAAAATCTTTATTTATGTTACAGACATGAGAACAACGTTACTTTTCAATATAATCGCCCTTCTTCTCGATACATTTAGCCCAGCGATCTGTAAGCTTCTTAATGCCGTTGGAAAAGAAAGTTTGTGGTTGACTGCGAAGCCAGTCATGCACCGCCTCTTTCACCTCATCATCAGCTGCAAATCAACGACCTCTTAGAGCGTTCTTGAGGGGTCCAAACAGATGGAAATCTGAAGGGGCCAGGTCTGGGCTGTGAGCAGGGTGCTCGAGAACTTCCCAATTCAGTTGCCGAATGGTGTTGATGGTGAGGTGTGCCGTATGAGACCGTGCATTGTCATGTAACAGCAGAACACCCTGTGTCAACCTTCCTCTGTTTTGAGCAGATAGCCAGCCTCAGTTCATTTCTTAACATGTTGCAGTAGTTGACACTTGTTACTGTGACACCTTTCTCCATATAATGTTCAAGGATAGGCCCTTGGGAGTCCCAGAATGCCGTCAACAAAAGCTTTCCAGCAGAGGGCTGAGACTTGAATTTTTTGGAAGAAGGAGATGACGTGTGCTTCCATTGCATGCTCTGCCGTTTGGTTTCTGGTTGATAATGATGAACCCAGGTTTCATCCCCAGTGATGATGTGATTCAAGAAGTTATCGCCTTCACGACTGTACCGCTCCAAAAGACTGGAGCAGATGTGCTGGCGGTTGCGCTTATGCTCTTCTGTCAGATGTCTGGGCACCCACCTTGCGGCAACTTTGTGGAAACCAAGAATGTCATGCACTAAAGAATAGGCCGTACCTTGACTGATGCCCAGTTGTAACACGATTTCTTCTATTGTCACTCTTCTGTGAGTGAGAATAATGGCTCTGGCTTCTTCCAGCTTCTCATCGGTTGTTGATGTTGATGGCCGTCCCGAGCGTTCGGCATCCATTACACTTGTCCGACAATTTTTAAACATTTCTATCCACTCGTATACGCTTTTTCGTGGCAATGCGTTGTCCCCATACTGAGTGCATAAACGTGCGTGAATTT
Source organism: Coptotermes formosanus (assembly GCA_013340265.1). Taxonomy (NCBI): domain Eukaryota; kingdom Metazoa; phylum Arthropoda; class Insecta; order Blattodea; family Rhinotermitidae; genus Coptotermes; species Coptotermes formosanus. The sequence continues at coordinate 282,627 of BLKM01001271.1, forward strand.
CGGCTCCTTTAACACCTTCTGCCTGCAGAAATCTTATGACACTTCTCTGCTCTTCTTTGGTGCAAACTGAAAGACGCGCTGACATGTATACCGCTCAATAGCTACTCACACACTGAGGATGGGGACCAGCCATAGTCAAGGTCAGACAATCAGGATATGGTGTACAATGCTGCCAACTCTCAGCAGTCTAACACTTAGCAATACCCTACAGACAAAAAAGTGCGGAAACTTTTTGAAGTACCTACGTATTATTAAACCAGTATATTTTATTCAGTATACAGTTGTACACAACCTTACAGCACAAATTTTTAGGCACCAATTTCGGCTTGATATAAGGCATCATCAGGCCTTTTTTCTTAACCTTCATCGAACATTTATAACTGTGAATAGGCGTTAGATCTTGTAAAGGGTGAGATCTCGTACCTGTTCGCAGTTACAAGTGCCCACCGAAGGTTTTTAAGACCAAAAGCCCGATGATGTCTTATATCAGGCTGAAACTAGTCACCTAAAAATTTATATTGTAAGGTTGCATATGACTGTATACTGAATAAAATATACTGAAAGTGAAGCAATTTTGAGTTTTTTGTATTTTTGGTTATGTGGAAAAGTGAGAGTAAATCTGTAAGGTTATTTCTTGTTTGAAATAAAATGGATCTGGAAGGCATGATTTGTATTTAAGAAATCTCTAATTGGAATCTCAGCAGGCTGATTAATGAGATCTTTCATTATATTTGTGTGTCCTTGCCCATGATTGTGAAGGTATCACTTTGCAATAAATTGCTACGTTCTTTGCCATCCTGCATTTCACCATGTGTACAGTCATTCTCTTATTTCATTCAGTATCATATAACCTCAGATACAGATTAGTTTCTATATTAAGACTGTAATGGTAGCATTATCAACTGTGGCATTTCATATGTTTTCCATAACTGATTTTTGTTTACGAAGTGTGATTTGATTTCGGTTTCTGTCTCAGTTGTGCAGAATTGGTATATCTTTTCATATGCACTCCTATTTCAGGAGTTTTCAATTCAGATCTCAATTGATAGTCCTTAACCATTACTGGAGGTTTCTGTGTTTTTTCTGACTCTTGCCTGGCCTGCAGACAGATTTTGTGGTACAGTGATTAGTATTTCTTCTTCATATTAAGAGGTCCTACTTTGAACCTGGATGTATATCAAGGCCAAGTTTTATGCTCCTCATTAATCCCTCCACACAACATCTGCTGGATATTTCTGTGCAGTTGCTAATATGGGGAGCCTGTTTTTCTGCATGCTGTAGCATAGTGAAAATGTTGGTTTTACTAGCCCAAAATCAGTAGTTTTTCATATTTTTGGAGTTTTTCTCATTAATTTAATTTTCATAGCCATGACTTTGGATTTATCTTTTACCTTAATTGTCCATGTTTTGGTATTATGTTGTAACAGGGTCTGCTGGATTGAATGGGAAATATATATGATATACTTCATAAACAAATAAGTAAAAAAATAAAGTTTGTTTCTTAGATGTATATTTTTTTAAGAACTTTGATTTTGTTGACACTTTATGCAGTGTTGTGTGTTGTTAAATAAACAAGTGAAACTAAAATTTTCACAGCTAACATTGATTCCATGAAGATCTCTTGATTAGTACATCAATTCGGAAGGAGTTATGTTGAATCTGAACATGTTTGCTTTTCTGTAGAAACTTGCTCCTACCTGGGATGCCCTTGCCAAAGCTCTGGAACATGATACCACTGTTACAGTGGCGAAGGTGGATTGCACAGTGCATAGGTCAGTTTGCAATAACTTTGACATTAAGGGTTACCCCACTTTGCTGTGGATTGAAGATGGAAAGAAAGTAAGTGCAGGCTACTTGATCTCAGCTTATAATGAAAGACTAATTAAAGGCATTTATTTATTTATGTTGGCACCAGCAGCTTTTTGATTCCATCAGACATGACTTTTACGTTAAGGTTTTGTCTCTGTCATAACAGACTGGTGATTCTCGAAATATCTTGCACGAACCATGTGAACATACAACAAACTTTAACAAGAGTCTGCTGAGAAAATTTATGTTGGATTTTTTTTGTGTGTTATGATTTTTTTGTCTTGTCTACCGTGAGTGTTAAACATATGGAGAATTGGCATCACAGTAAATACATCCTACCCACATTGTTACTGCACACCCACCTGTAGTAGTATTGTGAAGACATGATTTTGTAATTGCCAGTTCTATGATTTTCATAGTTTTGTGTCTGTTTTTTAATACCTTAAAGCATTCCACAGGTTATGATTATTTCATAGATCCTCACTCTTATATTCAGATTTTCAAACTCAGTACTCTAATTGCTTCCTTGGTGTTGCGTTGATGTTGTCATGTACTGTTGTGTAAGAACAGTAGTCTGGATATACTGAGATGTCTGGTGACGAAGTCTGTGATTTAGACAAGTGAAAGTAACAATTATTTCAATTTCAGTACACCAATGAGTAACAAGTAGAAGTATTAAGCCCTTGTTGTGCGATGTTTTGTAATCTCCTGTTACTTTGTGTTTTTGAAGTCAATTTATTCTCATCAGTATCATGGTAGAAAGGTACTTACTTTAGAAACATCATGTACTGTCAGTTGTATGTTAGGAGATGGAGGTGAACCGCGGTCTGTCATGTCTTAGGTGGAGAAGTATCAAGGTCAGAGAACAGATGAAGATCTGAAGGCATTTGTGGTACAGAAACTGGGTTCAAGTGATTCTGTGTCTGCAGAAGGAACAACGGAGCCAGAACCTAGCAGCGCAGTTATTTCTTACTCGGGTGACAACTTTGAACATGGCATTGCTAATGGAATTTCTTTTACAAAATTCTTTGCTCCATGGTAAGGACAGGTTTTTGAATACCATGAATTATGGAGATAGCAGGAACTTACAGCGCGCTGTTTGATCATTGCTTGGGTTCAAGTTGGTCATTCATCACATATTTCATAGTTCACTTTGTAAGTGTAATTTTTTCTTGTTTGGAGTTTTTCACTGTGTAATGATTTCCCATATTTTGTGATATATATGTTTGCATAAACACCCAATACAGTTTATTGTATGAGAATTAACTATTATGAACCTATTTATTGTGCAAATTAAGTTGTGTTGTAAGCAGGAATCTGCCTGGGAATTCTTTTTAGCATGCTGTCATATTTACATAAAAATACCCAACATCAGGTCTTTCAGTTCTGCAGTTTTGTTTCTTTATGTAGTGTTTGTACAGACTGTATGGAAGTACTCTAAACACTAGGTTATATGCTAGTTGTACTTAAGCTGAGTGGCTTCATAGCTCAAAGCTTACTCCTTTCTGAGTAATTCTAAGAGGTTGCAGGAGTCAGAGATGCATGTTTGATTAATTTTCATTTTGCATTTTTCCATAAAATATTTCTACTTTTAACCTTGCTCAACATGAAGTAACCAGTGCAGCTGATATCTTTATGAAATAATGTATCCTTCTTGTAACTGGTTTGTTTCTGTTCCAGGTGTGGCCACTGCAAGAGATTAGCACCAACATGGGAAGAATTGGGCATTAAGTTTGTTGGCAATCCGTATGTCAAAATTGCAAAAGTGGATTGCACTCTGGATTCTAGCAAAGACCTCTGTAATCAGCAAGAGGTAACATTACAGAATAATGAATTTAAAGTTTGCTTCTTGCTTTGCCATTCTTTGTTACCTTTTGGGTGCTGACCTCTCTGGGGCTGTGTCTGCTCTCCCGTACAGGTTTTATATGTGAGGAAAATTTTCTTTGTTGATCAACACCATCTGTATGGACTGTACTGTAACCAGCCATGGACTGCAGTTCAGTTTTTATACATTCTTCCTGTGATGGGATAATAAACTGGAAAATTTGGCATTGAGTTCTGTTTGTGTAGTAACAAAGGTGATGTAACTGTTGCTTTGAGTTGAAAACACCATGCTTTGCACGTGTCTGGAGTCTGTTACTGAGTTTTCTGCACTGCGTGGACTATAACAATAGAAACATAGCGATCTTTTAAAAAAAATGTTGCACTGGTTAAAACATTGCCATGGGAACTGGACTGGATGACATAAATGAAAGCCACTTAAGTTGAATAGTGTTTATTAAAAAATTTCAGGGCTTGCAACCTGAGTGGAGGTGAGCCAGCCAGTGAACCAAATTCAAAATTTGTAACTTTCCACTCTTCTTGTATCATTATCCTATGTGTGGGTATGCCATTTGAGCTTGGATGCCTGACAAGTGAACAAATGATCGGAATTTGATTGCTTGTGGAATAAAAGTATGAGTTGAGTAGTGTACTTAATGGAGTAAACATCCATTTGAGTGTCATGCTTGAAGAGTGAACATCATTCAGTGACTATATATATGAGTAGTCAAGAGCCATTCTTAAATGCATGTACACATTATTTTCTGTTTGAATTTTTTAAGCATGTGAACTTACAAATGCATTTCGCAGCTGTCAGCAAGCAAATAAATAGCACATGTAATTAGCCATTACACACACACATATAGCAGGTTAGCCCAGATGAAGGTATTGTGAAGTAACATTGTTATGAACATTCAGCAACAAAACAGCTTTAACTGCAGCAATTTTCGTGGTTTCAGGCTTCTGCCATGTTGTAGATGTAGTCTGTGCTCTTCTGGGATATTATGCAGTGCAGAGTGGTAGTTCTGTATGCCAGCAGAACGCAGATCACTGCAAGTATCATTTACATTGATTGCAGTTCAAAAAAATTGTGACAACATTGTTAATGTCTGGTGCCATCAGCTGTAAGAGATTTGTTAGTCTAGCTTTGCCCTGAATATTCTCTGAAGCAAGTTTCATGTTGATAGTTGGATGCTGTTACTGTCATAGCTAGAAGGGATCATTGCAATATGCATTACCTGCTTTAGAGGCTTTTGAGATTAGGGTACATTCCAGTAACAGGGGATTCACTCTTGTGGGAATCAAGGCCTTGGTTGCAGTAAAGCATTCATGATGAAGGTGATATACGTTCCCATTGATGGCTTCACTGTATTAGCATTCACAAATATGAACCCTACAGCACAAATTGTAGTTTAGTGAAATATATGAGGAACAGATCAGCTGTTATGGGAGATCAAAAGATGTATCACGTGCCTGTTAAAAACAGTAGCATGGATTTGTGGATCAGAAAAGCTGGATCCACAGGCTTGAATGCATGGGTTTGGTACACATACAGTTCTGCCATCTTTACTTTTTTCATCAAGATGCATTTATTCCAAGAGTTTTTATTCCAGTGCTGAGAAATTGGAGATGAGAAATCTGTAAAAACGAGTCATAAATGAATAATAAATTGGAAGACGTGAAACGAAGAAGACACATGGGAGGGGCAGGTTTGGATGGAAGGATAACCTTAGATTATATAGAGGTATTGTTTTGAGGGTGTAGTCTGGATTCATGTATCTCAGTATACATTGTACTTATGGGAGTATTGAACCCACGTGTTGCATCAAAGGCCAGAAATTTCTTACTTAGCTGTGTGACTCCCATTTTTGCACCACAAAAAAAAGTTATTTGTGTGTCTGTATGGCTAATTTCATGGAGTTACTCTTTCTTCAGAAACTGCTACTCATTAAATTCGGTAACTGTTTTGCATATAAAGGGACTGATATGATCTAATCATTGTGACTTGTACACTTTGTCTGTTGACCACACATAAACTGCAAGGTGTCTGATACGTGATATGTTTGTCGTATCCACACTGAATGTGGTTAGTAACCATTTGTTATATGTGTCCCTTACAGGTTGATGGCTTTCCAACGCTGTTCCTATACAAAGATGGAGAGAAAGTTGCTGAATATACTGGATCTCGTAGTCTGGATGATTTGTATGAGTTTGTTGTAAAACATATGCCACATGATGAGCTATGAACTTGCATTACCGTATTTTTTGTGACCAGATTTTGTGTTTTATATCATCAGTACGTACTCAGTCTTGTACGTATCCCTGCCACATATTGATAGGCAACAGCTAGAATTCTAAGTATTGGTGAATAATGCAGTGTTTTGTGGAATTTACCTATTTTGTTCAGAGTTTGATGTGACATTGAATATCACCAGCATAAACCAGTGCTCATTATCATCATAGCAGCTGAATTTTAAAGTATGTACTGTACTAGCAAATAATATACTTTGAATGTAATGTTAATATTGTGACTGGTTGCACATGTGTTGTGCTTTTGGAATTACTGGTGTGGATTCTTGAGTGAATATTTTCAGTTGCAGAATTTATGAATAAAAAATTTGCCATAGTTACGTTTATGTGGGGTGATACATGAGTTATTGACATAAGTGTAGGGAATAAATTCCTAGGTCTTTGTGATCAAAAAAGTTTATATAAACATGTGTTCGATTTTGAATGGTTACATAGTTACGACTGCTTGAAACTTAGAATAAAAGGTGAGGATTATTGGGAAGATATGAAATAAAACAATAAACAAACAAACAAACAAACAAACACATTACCTGATAACTTGAACATCTAAAATTTAACTTCATGAAATTGCCTGTATATAAGTTACACTGACCTGTGCTGAAAGCACATTTATGAAAATCCCACCCTCAGCTGCGATGAACCTCACTGCTTGGTTGTGAATAGCTTGCATTGCCTATTGGAGTGTGTTATTTTGTCCCCACCCGAATTATGAACCTGCCATCATAATTTTGTGGGATACTACTCTAAACTGCAGTGTCTGACTTCCTTGCTTCATGAGTTGCGTGGCAAGAAGAGAATAGAAGTGCGAGAGATACGCTTGAAATTTGTTTATATCGTCCACCGCTCAGCAATAGAACAAAGCGTATTGAAGATCGTGTGGTTCACAGGAGTGTGTTTGTGGGAATTAGAAAACACCCATAGCACCATAGGCATTGAGAATAGGACCCTTGTTGGTACAAACTTTTTTCATCACTAGGACCTAGGATATTATTTTCTACAGTTAATGGCTCAAATTTATGAATCATCTTGCATGCAATCTTGGCCACACTGAGTGTGTTCAGTGTGAGGTAGAATTTTGATGTGGCAACAGACTTCAGTCATTGGATGTACAGAAACATTTGTAGGCTGAGTTTATTTCGGGTGTGTGGAAAAGAACGTTCTGAGCTTGAAATAAAATTTGAGAGGCGCTTATGTCTGGTTTTTTTCTGAGGGTTCCTTTTTTAGCGTATGGGCTCACCTGAGAATTGACAAGTTTGAGGACTGTCACTATTTTTATCTGAACGTTGTTTGTAATACATGTAACTTCCATCATTGGATTCACAGATACATTTAGATTGGAACAGAACCTGTAAATACAGTAAATACCTGTTAAGACATTTTTGAAAATTCCAAGAAAATCTTGCTTCTTAAGCGGGAAATTTCTTAAAAGGGTAGGACCAAAAAGTTCTATTTTTTAAATTTTTTTGTGAACTTATTACATATGTATGCTGAACTTGTACAGTTTGCAGCTGTCCTAACACATTCTCGCTTTATCTGACCATCTAACCATTTTGTCTGTAACCTTTCATTCACAGTTTTATTTACACCTTTACCTAGACTGTTACTGACTTTTCATTCACAAGTTTACATTTCATTCCAGATTTGTACTTTTCCTTGAAATATTTTTCAAGCATGGGTTACTGCTCTTTTTTAAAAAACAGTTGCAGTATACATCTTCAGATTTGACAGGTTCAGTTTTAGGTAGACCATAAGGGGTGGTCGGTAGTTTCAGTTACTTTCATTAACTCTGCAGTGTCTTGAATTTATTTTCTAGAATTGCTGATGTAACTTATCTGCAGACAGTCACCACAAATGTTTCACAATCACACAACACAACAATGCGTTTATATTACTGCCGATAAATTATGTTTAAACAAGTTGTCACAGTCAATCACCCATTTATCTCGCGTCAAACCGCTGTCCCCCAGCAGCGTGTGACTCCCGCCAGCACACATCTCAACTTCTTCAAATGTTATTGGCTGCCTTATTTTCCACCTAGTCCCAGGCTGTTGAAGCGGCAAAATGTTGCCAAATGCAGGCTCATGCAGGTCATGAAACAGCTAGGATTGGCTTCCAGTTACCCGATACAATTTTTTGGTTGTCGTGACAAGAGACCGAGTAGTGGGGAGTGCCTCACTGCAGTCTCTGCATCGTGGAAGAAATATGACGCCTCCACGACAGCCATGAGGTTCCGTCATTCTGCTGTGTGAAACCTGGCGGAAATGACCTTGACCATGCACCATTTGAACGCTGCATTTTGGAAACAGAACAAATGGAAACTTGGGGAAATTCCTTAAGATTTTGAAACAGAATGTGTGTTAAACGGGTAAAAAGATTGTTTTGTCATGAAATTTGTTACTTCTTAGGCAGGAAATTTTCTTATGCAGGGATGTATTAAAAGGGTAACCTGTAATGTTAATCAAATGGGAGAATTTTGTTGCGTATGTATCCTGACTTCTTAGGCGGGAAATTTTCTTAACCGGGGACATCTTAAGTGAGTTCCACTGTATCTCAAATCTAACTTCTTCAATTTCTTTAAATGGTATTCGAGAAAATAGTTGATGTTCTCACCTAAGAATTGCTGGATTAGGGGTTTGCCAATTGCCTCCATAGATTTACAAATTTTGTTAATTTATTAGAAGTGTGCCATCACTTCGAAAAGATTTTGAGCACTGGTCAATTGCAAAGAGAATAACAAAATTCACATCTCAGCATTTGAATATAGCTGTCTTACTTACAAAGGTGAATAGCATATCATAGTGATCTCATTGTCAGGATTTTTCGTTTGATGTTACAAGACTTGTCTTGGATAGACTTATGAGCATTGTGTGAAGAAGTGAACAGAGAATGTTATTCTTGATTGATGCTGAAGTGCGGCATGGTGAACTATGTTTACACAACTGAAACTGCTGATTTTTCACAGTTTCTTCTCGTGTTCATATGGTGACGTGTAGTTCTTAGTAACAGAATAGTAGTTCTCAACACTATCATGCTAGAAGACAACTCTACTGGAATGTGTGACAGCCTGAAGGTAACTCTACTAGAATGTCTGACTGCCTTTCTGCACTTTGTGTCATTCATTTGCCTGTCACACATGTTTCGACACTTCTGTTTCATTACCAATATTGCATGTATATGCTACTCAAGGTACCACACGTTTGGCAGTTTGTGAATATCACTGTCAGTTGTATTCTTGAACATTGTTGTTCTTTGTCAGTGTTTGTCAGTTTTTTTTAGAATGAATTTTAAAATTAAGTGTTACAGTTGGTTTATTAAATAATGCAAATGGCAGTGATCAGTGATATTGAACTGGTAACTAAGATAACGTAGACAGACACTTAGGATGACACAAATTTAAGTGTTGAAACATGTATGACTGATAAGTCAATGACAATTCCAGTAATATCTGATTTTTTAAAAAGACGTATAAGCATAAAGATGGATATTGATGCTCAAATTTTTGTTTACTTATATCCTTTAACAATTTGAAGCACAGTGGCAGTTATGTGTACCACTTGCTTTAGAATTGCCAGAACTGTGCACATTGCCCACAGAGTTTGTTCCTGGTTTTGTATGAATCTCAAAATAAGCTAATTATTTCCCTAACAACTTCAGCTGATTGGTCTTTGTAATATTGATTAAGGGTGTTTTCTGTGAGATGGGAACTCTTGTTTTTAAACATCTTGTAGACAAAATTCATATGTCAAAGATTCAAGAGATGTTCTGTATATTCTGTGGCCACTTTACCTGGATATTTTAAACAAAGTAGTATTAATCTAAAGATGGGGAATAGAAGTTTCATGACTGTGTAATGAGCAGTAGTTATGTTCAGTTTTTATCACATTCAAATCCTTGCTGAGTTTCCATCATGCTATGAACCCATACACAAGGTGGGGAAGTAAAACTGAACTTTGTATCATTTCAATTCTGTGTGCCAAAAATGGACTTCTGGTGCTCTATTAAGTGTGTGTCTTCCTCTTATTCTAGTGTAGGTTAAGGTTAAATGAACATGTCAAGGCTGTGGTGGGTGGGCCATGGTGCCAGTGGCAGCCCATTGTATTCTTTGCTTGTCAATAAGATGCCTGCTTCAGTCCCCATGGTAACTGTTTTTAATTACTTCACCCAGAAGTGTTCCCAGATGGGTTTAATTTGCACGGTACTTATAAATGTGGGATTTGTGAGTACAAAACATAAATGAAGCTCGGCTGAATAGAACCTTAAATTGATTTAAAGTAATTGCTTGTAAGGAGCATAAAATTTTTGTTTGGTTGTGAAATGCCCAGGACAGCACTTGTAAGGATCCAAATGACGAATTTGGTTATGCTGTACCTATGTTTCTCAACCATTGTACTGGAATATTTTAAATTCAAACGTGTTTCTATACACTTACCAGTACCATATTTACCCCCATTCACAATCTCCAGTTTTCAGGAAAATGTCCTTACAGAACGTGTTTACCTTTGTACACATAAGGTGACCCCGTATTTTTTGGATGATGAATTTGTAAAAGAAACTGTCATTTTATGTGTGTGTAGATACAGTAGTTCATGAAGTATGCTAATGCATTGAGATTCTTGTTTATTCTTACATTAGCTCCTCATCTACTTGTGCTGCTGTTTCTTTGTTAAGTCGTTGTTACTTCAGTGTTATATGTTACATGGTGGAGCAGCTTTGTGCAATAGCTATTTATCATCATCAGAGGATTTAAATGAGTGCCAGTAATATGGGGACAGAGGGTATGTAGTTTATTCACAGCAAATGCTTGCTTGTATAGAAATTACTGAAACTAAAACAATTTTAGTCAGATTTGATCGGGATGTTGTATTAAAGTTCTATAATGCATGAAGAATAGAAGTATATAGTTTCTGTTACCGTACTATTTGAGCTTGCTGTTCTAGTCATTGAAGCACTCAAAATAGGCTAGCATCTCGATTGGCACATAAAAATCCCAAGCATTATGTAAATATTGTCCATTGTCACTGGTATCCACACCCACAGTGAAGATCCTGACTGCCACTGTGCCATGCAGTTTTGTAGACATGTTCTGCGTAACAGTTGGTCTTGGTTACCATGTTTTCCATATTAATTATTACAAAATGGTTGCAGTAATTTTCAAAACAGCTCTTGTCCTTTGCTGCATTGCTTACTAATGGTTCACAACGTTTCAAAGTAACATGGAGGCCTCATCTTCAAGGGTATAGTGGTCCTTGAATTACTGATTGCCCAGTGGCACCGTGTCATCCCAGAAGAAAGGAATCGCTAATCATACAGCTGTGAAAACCTCAAAGCTTGCAAAAAATTTTTTGTTTATGGTACATATTTTGTATGCAGATGTGTGTAGCAGTTCTGGTTGCCCATGGAAGGGTTTCTTGATTTGGCAAAGTCTAGGGACTGCAGCTTCAGATGGATGAGTGATGGCTGTTTCATTGTTTTTATAGATTTTTACAAAATGTAACTTTTCATGGAGAATAGTGTTTGTGTTGTTGTTTCATGACATATCATGTGCAAGGTGTTTGAGGCATGGAATGAGACACGAAACATGAATTATTGGGGATCTGTTTTTGCTTTGGGTATCCCAGTGTGTTATATATATTACAAGGTAGTTATTCATTATGTCACAGTAGCCGTGTGGTCTAAGGCATGGGCCCTTGGCTGAGTGCTTGCTGGAATCGTGGTTTTGAATCCCACTGGAGGCATGGATGTTCGTCTCTTGTGAGTGTTTGTGTGGTGTCAGCTAGAGGTCTCTATGACAGACTGATCACTCATTCAGAGCAGTCCTACTGAGTGTGGTGTGTCTTGAGTGTGACCTAGAAACCTCGAAAAGGAGGCGGCCTAGGCCTAATTTGGGCTGTTGCACCACAGGAAAGCAAGGAAAGTTATTAATTATTAATTGTTGATAACTACCTTGTAATATTAGAGATCTAGTTGGAAGTGACTGTGATTTACTTTAAGAGAGATTTGCATTTTCCTGGCGGCACTAAGGAAAATCATGAGCACCACCATTCAGGATAGCTGGAGCTTTAACTCCGTTTTCCAGATACGCACAGTGTGTGTGGAATAATGGGAGGTTTGAGGACAGATACACAAAAGGGAAAATGCTTGGAAACTTTATTGGTAGGCTTCAATTACAAAATTTGGATTGAAGTTCTAGTTAAGAAACATATTTTGTTTTGAGAATGGTATTGTAAAAAACATACGGTTGGTTACATTAATTTTGTGATAATTTCTTGAGAAAATCGGTCTATAAAGGGTGTTTGTAGTTGTACAGCTATACTAATATTCTAAATACATTAAAATTCAGTGCATCTAATGATTACTGAAGCAGTGTACCCTGTATGTAATGTACTGTATTTTTATATATACACATATATTATACATTTTACTATATCTGTAAAATTTTACACCACTGTAGCAACTAGTATGTGGTAATTTACAAAGTGTACAAGTGACAGTTGTGTGGCGATTTTAACCACAGTGTGTCATGCAGGTGTTCAGTATGTAACCTTCTCAGAACCATAACACAGAAGTGAAATTCAGTGTAATATCAGCATTGGCTGCAGTTGTAAAGTAAATATTTCCTGGTTTGACCACATTTAGTTTCAATAACAATAATAGTAATTCTCTTATTTGAGATTTTAGGTTCTAATTGTGGTGACTGTTAACAACTTTGTCTGTCTTCATTGTAGATGAGGATGGAATAGGACCAGAAGGTTCCTCTAATACTTTGGTAAATTTTTTACCAGACTGCACAATGTCACAAACCAGAAGGCAGTGTGCCTCATTTTGTTTCAGTTTATAGACATTTCTTAAATGGAAACTCATTGACTTCTAACTTCCTCTCAGTGTGTTAAAAAGTATAGGCCTAATGAATGCATTTATTCTGAATGTGCAGGAAAAAAATCCCAACACTGGAATGAAAGAAAACCAAAAATCAAGTTATTTCTGGCCCTGTATGTTATCCAAAAAAATGGCAAATGCACTTCTGAATCACTATTCTAGTACATTACCCAAATCAGATAAGTATATAAGGCAGTAGGTATTCTGTGTGTTATTTGAAATGTAACCATGCCTTTTAGAACAACTGTTTGTGTGTGACTGTCCATTCCAACAACTTGCAAATTGGCCTTCAGGCAACTGTAGTTCATTGAATAGACATTTTTGAGCAATAGAAATGCTTAAAATATTTATTTAAATTGTTCCTCTAGGACTAAATTCTACTGTACTTCACATAGTGTACATAAATATGCATTCTTATGTCTGCAGGTTATGGTTAGTAAGTTAAGTGTCCACTGATAAAAAAAATATGTAGCTTGTAGGTCTAGTCGCTCTTCATTCCACATACTAAAAGACAGCATTTTGCTCTAAGAGTATTAACACATTATTTGAGTTGCCCTTAATCCTCCTTTAGTAACTTCAGTAATCACTGAAAGAACTCAACAGAGATGGAATTGCTGTGCCTGAAATTGCTGTAAATCGTCTACAGAAAACTGACAACTATCACTTCACCTGGCAATTTTTTCTGTTTTTAAGTTGCACTGTAGCAATCTCAACTGGTTAAATGTAGTTCCCCATTTTAAATTTATGAAGACAGTAAATAAAGTAGAGGGTGTGGAAACTGAAAGAGGACAACTTGTAGGACTGTGTGGGTTGTGGTTTGAACTTGCAAACAGAGATCTTAGACTTAAAACTTTGGACAAAGAGAGTAATATCATTTACTTGTAAGGATTAAGATCTGTGGGAGTCAACCTCATCAGCATGCATGTGTGCTTTTGGCAGCTCACTGGCTTCAGCATTAAGTGCCAGTGGTTTAGAGAAGGTTCATTAATTGCTTGGTAAACAATATGAAATGAAACATCAGTAATTTAGGTCGCAAATGTAGACTCAATGAGACTAGGCATGGTGAGAAAGGAATATACAAACTTGAACGTGTGGGGGTGTAGTAGTGAAGCTTCTTTATTAAAAAGTAACTAGTGTTATTCTTCTGATTTGTGTTCAGATGCATTACAAATACTGAGCTACTGGAATGAGATATTGTACTGTCATAAAAAAACAGGCAAAATGCAGCAAGTTGCACTCATGAATAGGGCTTCTGGATTCGCACTTTGAGATGTTCTGTTGGCAATCATCTTGCAATTATCAGTTTTATTCAATAGGCCAGGACAGTCACTGTATGTCATATGTAGTTAATAATCTCATGCAGATCACTGCAGTCAAACAGCTTTTGCATAATTCTTCATGAACTGGTGCTTTGTACCCACAGAATAGTGACATGGGCCATATTATGTAGAAGTGTTTAATATACAAGTAGACCTTAAAAAGCTAAATGTTACTGTGTTTGCTAACACTAAATTTTACTTTTGTAGGCCATCTCAGTTCTGCACATATGAACATTAAAAGTGGTGTTCCCTCTTTGGGAGAAGGCATTTCCTGAAAGTGTACTTCTCAGTTCTAGTGTTTTTATTCATTAGTTGTGTATACAACGAACTGTATGGCACTGCACATATTTCTTTTATTGTATTTTTTAAACATACACCATATTGAAAATTGTTTCAACTAAAAATTATAAGTCTTAAATGGCCCTGTTTGTTGCATAATGTAGACACTTTTCACGTGAATTCACAATGTTGCGAAAAGCAGCTACCAGTGTTGTCATGTTTGTCTCTCTGACCATTTGCCTGCATGGAAATACTAGGCAGCCAGTGTACTGATTTTCATGAAGTTATATGTTGGGGGAATTTTTACAAAATTTTATCAAAATTCAAGTTTGGTTAAAGTTTAACAATGCCATGATCACTTCACATGAACACCTGTGTGAATTTATGGCAGTATCTTGCTGAATTTGTTTTGGTTGAGAATAGTTTCAGGCAAGGGTTGCAGAGAAAAAATCAAAACGTGCATATCATATCAAATGCACTTCTTTTCTTTTCGAAAAGTTGTGCCATTTGTGTGATAATTACAAGAAGTGTGACAGAGCCAGACAGGCCATAGATCATCTGGTACAATCTGGCACAAAAGAGATATGATTTGTGTGCCAGCTAAGTAAGAGAAAAATACAAACATTCAGTCATAATATTTACTGTTTTATACTTCATTAATTATATCTGACTTGGTCAAATAAATTTGGGTCAGACAGACACTGAGAAATTAGAGACATGTCTGTGTCTTTGATGTACATCTAAAGAACACCATTAATTCTTTTACATGAGTGTGAATTAAATGGAACATAATTCCTATTAAAACTGGTATGTATATTTTACATGAGTCTGTTCTGTGCTAATTGAAGCTGTGAGTGAAGAGAGGTGTTTGTGTACACCCTATTTGTGTAGGTCTGTAAGATCAACTGTGATGGTGGTATGTAATTTCATTAGTAATCTTCATGCCTGCTAGGAAATTAAGGAGGAATTATTCCATTTGGCTTGAATTCTTAAGTTTGTTAACCAGTCTGTAGTTTAAGGAGACTGGTACACTGATTAGGAATATACCTTCATTTTATCTTATGAAATGTTAAGTGGTAATGACATTTTGTAAAACCTGCAATTGTGAACAGTAAGGAAAAGTGTGACGCCTTAGTAGGCTAAATGTTACGACCATCTGAGAGGCGTGCAGGATGTAAACATCTGAATGCGCCTCAATGTTCTGTTATGCATGCATTTCTTGTTTTGTGTAACTGATAAGTTTGATTCAAGCATCATGTAAAGTAGCAACTGAGTCATTGGTGCTTTACTAGCTTGGGGGGTGGGCAGTATTGGTGTGTTTGAAGGTACTGTTCCACTATTTACCTGGTGGGTCACAGAAGACCCGTGAAAATCCTGTCGTTATAGCTGATCTGTCAGCCAAGATTCAAAACTGATGACTTGCCAAGTACTAGTTATGTTTGGCAGCAAGCATAAATGAAATACAGCTAAAGTTGAAACCAAGTGACAAGTTTATTGGTGCAGGTTCAAATACGTGGTCTTCATATTGCAAAGAAAGCTTCCTAAATGTGTAAAATAAATGATAGTGAGAACAAGAATGTACATATACGTATGTGTGTACGTATGTGTGTGTATGTACAGTATATTCATGTGATATTGTTCTGGCAAATGGACATAAGAGTAAAGCCTTTGCTTCTTTTCTCTGTGAATGGCAGTTTAACAGAGTAAATTTAATGTTCCATGTGAAAAAATATACAGAGGCTGATAAAATACATTATTGGGGTACACACTTTTTTTTTTATATAATTTAATCCTGTTCCTACATGTGTTGACCATCAATGATCATCTTCAAGGAGACAAATTTTAGTCGCCCGTGACGATAATCAAAGTATATAAAAACTAACGTATTTAGTGGGGTGGTGTATTTTACGACTATTGTTTAAGGTGCATGTTTGTATCGTAAATCAGTTTGAGATATACACAAGCTGTTTATTCATGGATAGTACAAGAGCATTTCATACTTCCGTAGCACTGGTGGAAAGTGTTATACAAAAGTGTAATAGCCACAAAATCAGTGTTTTAAATGGTGCTGAATTTTAAAGACCACTTTTAATTTCATTAGTTATATTCACTAGAACTTGCTTTTTCTAACAAGGCGAATAAAATAGGATTCCTGAGGTTTCTAGAAAGACTTGCTGTGGATTTAGAGGTCACACTAAAGAGATGTGACATTAGAATGGCAGTGGGTATTTGAGGTGGTAATCCACTTATATCCAGGAGATAAATTGATTTGAATTTGAATTCCATGTGTGCCATGCTTAAGAGATGATGGTAGAAGTTCAAATTGCATGACAAAACACATCAAAAGAATGTTTTCTGTATGCAGTGTCATTGCAGTTTAAGGCTTTAGCTGCTGACAAGTTACGCTCTTGTGTTGATGTTTGAGGTTAGCACTGAGATGTAGATTGCAGTCGGATGCTGTGTTCAGTGTACAAAGAAAACAAAATATTACTGAGGGAGACCAACTTTTGATAAAAGTTACCATAGTGATTTGTGGTGCCTTTCAACTTCTCTAGAGACCATGTGATATCCTGTTTTATTGGTGTTACATTATGTTGTTATAATTCACTTTAGTTTGTGTAAATGTGTGTACTTTGGTTTTAAGATGTTGGCAAGACTTAGCATTCCTAGAGCACAACAAGAGGGGGAGCACACACTGTAATATGTGTTGAATCCAGTCTACAGATTGTGATCTTATTAAAACAGTTTTAGCAAGCTCAGAATGAAGTCAAAGGGAAGATTTCATTGAATGATAACCTTCACTGTGCCTCCCACATGTGACTGGGACTTATGTGTAGACACACTGCACACTTCAGGTAATGGAGAAGGAATTTGAGATGAAAGTGACAATAGATTTTCACCATACCGCTTCAGCTAGTGTTAACAAAACCATGTACAGCTACTGATAGCTAGTTGTCGTACAAGGGTTAAATTGTCCCATCGTGTAATGTAATAGCACTTTATAATCACATCTTCTTGATATAATCTAAGGTTCTGAGAATAAGATTATAGGTCGAGATCAGTGATGCTATGACTGGGATCGGGTCATCTCACCCTTCCTGATGGAGAACGGAGGTGTGATCTAATATAACCTGTCCTGTAGTCCACAGTATCACGCCTTTGGCTTCCTTGGGCACCATGGCGATGACGTCGACTCCATCTGAAACAGAAAGGAAACAATTTTTTCCTGTAGGTGTGAACATCGTAGGTCTGTGTGGGTACAGTAAAATCTGTGATA
This sequence comes from Coptotermes formosanus, assembly GCA_013340265.1. Lineage (NCBI taxonomy): Eukaryota > Metazoa > Arthropoda > Insecta > Blattodea > Rhinotermitidae > Coptotermes > Coptotermes formosanus. The sequence continues at coordinate 300,318 of BLKM01001271.1, forward strand.
TCCAGTATTGTATTATCCAGAAATCTCTATCAACTGTCAAATTGACTTAGAGCCCCATTATCTTTCACTCTTGCATTAACCTGCAGTTTAACAGTAAAGTAATTACCATTCATGTAACAGTGTTTTCTTTATTAATTGAATATGTTGCCAGTTGGTATGGTAGTTGTTTGATTAATGGTGGAAAACTTTAATCATTTTGGCAGTCATAATTCGGCAAGATGAGTTACACCTGTATTCCAAATGCATTGTGTCCCATTACGTATGCTTGAGTGATATGCAGGTAGATGCCATTTACTGCAGATACAAGTTTATTGCTTCCAAGCTAATTATACAGAGAGTTTTTCAATGCAGGACTGAGCACTGGAGCAAAGGCAGCGTCATTGGTCACTATGGAGCCACAATGTCATCCACTCTTCAGGGAGTGAGACCACCTTAAAGAATGCCCTGTATAATACCTATTGTTAATGTACGCTGTATGAATGGGTTTGCAGATTCCTTGAGCAGGTTTTGCTTTAAGCTCTAGACCCTGTATTACAGGTGTCGATGCAAAGAGCTGCAAGTTAATTTGTTAGATATGTGCCACATTGAAATTTGTTCCAAACAGAAGTTGTAGATCTCAATGAGGTATACATTTTAGGTTACATGAAATTTATTGAATGGTCAGACTTCTTGAAGTCTGTAAAATTTGATTTTAGCTTTGTCTATAGGTGTTAGGGGTTATATTTGACTGATGTGGACCAACATCAAATTCACCCACCAAATCTGGTCAGTGGTTTGGAGGTGAAATGTGTATAGACAGGCAGATGAACGTGATCTCTCATATATGTGTTGACTTTGTGCACTTTGTGGAAAGAATGCATGCAAATTAATAATGCATGATCAAACATCTTCACTGATAATGAAAGTAATTTAAGTTAAAGACATAATCTATTGCCTAAAGATAATAATCAATTAATTATGAGAACCCTACCTTTCATAGATAATATTATGTAGAAGGGTTCCTGGGATCCATATATGGTAGCATCACAGAGTACTCTGACCCAGAAAAGGTGAAGTTGAGCTTCCAAGGTGCTGAGAGAAGAGCAAGTCCTACAGGAAATCTTATTTCTCCTTGATGGATGGTTTTGCATCCCATGTTTATGAAAGCATATATCCTTCATGCAAGAAGGGCTGAAGAAATATAATTTGAAGTGGAAATTGTCTTGGCATGAAACAGGGGAACAGAAATGAATGCTGTTTGACCAAAGCAGTTGACAAAATGTCATTAAACAAATAAACAGGAGAAGAGCAGTGAACCTTGTATGTATACCCAAAGAAGTGAAAGTATATGTAAGCTTTTTCATGAGTGTATCTATACTTTTAAGACCTGCATGACAAATTGCAAGGATCTGATGCCAAATTTCCGTGAGACAAGCGGAGCAAGGTTTCTGACATTTCAGTTCTTGGATTCATAATTTTGTTTACTGTATCACCATCTTCACGCTGTTGAGGGGTTGGCCATTTCTCAGCATATTGTAAAGAATATTAATGTTTGAGACAGTCAGTTTTTTGCAGACAACTGTAATCTCCAACAGTATTGTACAGAGTGTCTCAGATTTAATATTTGTCATGCTGTGCTATGCTAAACTCAATGGTAAAGTAATCTGCCTTGTTTGCAGTTACTGAATGATCAGTGGATGGGTTGATGTTCCTGCTCCTCCCTTGTGGCCAGTTGCTCTGCCTTATATACAGTTACTGACCAAACCACCCCCAGGCATACAGGCTATGTGACCAGTAGGTGAGTCATTGTGCCCTATGTTCAGTTAAGGGATGAACTACACATGGGTTATTATAGCCCAAGGCAACAGACTGCAACCTTACATAATTTACTGTACCCTGTATGCAGTTCGTGTATAACCTGACGGTGCATCACCCAGGCATGTTGCTGTTTCTAATATGACGGCAGCTGAAACATTCACAAGCAAGTGCTGAAGGCAGAGTGAGACTTACCTTGCGCTGTGGCTCAACATGATGAGGTTTCTGCAACAACAGAAAAGTTCCATAGTGACGACTAATAAGGGAAACAAGAGAATTCATGAAACTAGGCAGAGCAGTAGGCAAGGAGGAACACATTTATCAGTGCTTAATTTGTTTACCATAAGCAGCACAGTCTTTTTGACCTGTGTATATGGTCATGGCCCCAACATTTGCTTAAATGTAACCAAAGTTTTAGAAAACATTGCATTTTTTATCATCAGGTTGGTTGTCTACATTTCATTTGATACTTTCAAACACTACTTTATTTTCCTTTGTCTGAAGAAGACAGCATAACTTGAGAACACAGAATAATCTAATGCACCTAATTTTACTGGGTAGGTTGCTGGTGGATGTTACAATGAACTGGGACATGTAACTCAAATGGAGATAAACAAGAAATGCATAAACAGTTTTGGTGAGCAGCTGCTTAGAAAACCAAGAAGGGAAATTTGTGATAATTTGAAAACTGATTTTAGGGAAAAGGCTGTTCCAATTTTAATTGAACTTATTCACAGTTATATTCATATAAGAGCTCTTTTATTCCGGTTCTATCACCAGTGAGTTTTTATCTCAATCCTCCATCTCTGAAATGCTGTGTCCTGATTATCATCATCATTATAAAGGGTCACTATGCTATCTGATGGCTATTGGTTGCCTCTTTGTGTCAGCTCGTGTTATGTATTAACATAGCCCACTCAGCTAACCATCCACACATGCAGCAGAGTAGCAGGCATAAGTGACATGCGATGTGTGTCAGATAAAATAAGGATCCTGTACTTCAGTTTTCATAGAATAGGCTGTCTGGTCTCTTAGAATTCAGAATTAATTCTGAAGGTATAAATCTGTAGATGTTAGATAAAGCTTCTTAGATGGGGATCAGCCATTACATGTCTTCCATTCATGCAGTGTGCTGCCCTGAATATTTAAATTTAAAATGTGTTGACCCTATCAAGTATATTGTTGTCAGAATATCCGTGCATGTATGGAGACATGTTAGAGTATTAGTCAAACACCTACAGCAATTGAAAAAATATTTGTTTAAGTAGTAGAGTTTGATGCAAACATAAGAGGCCAAAATGGATCACTGTAGTTGTAGACAGTCTGTATGCATTAACTACATCTGCCTGCTTTTATGAATTCTCATAGTAGATAAATCACTACAGCAGTTTCAAATGGAAGAACTTTCTCTACACAATTAAGATTGTAAGAAAGAAATAAGACGGTTGTAGATTCATTCTAACTACAGACATACGCAGAGAGACAGAGACAGAGAGAGCATAATGCCATAAGTCATTGACAAAATACAGTATTAGTATTTTAAATGTAATAGTAAATGAACATGCACAGTTTCCAGAGGTGAGGTGCTGCAAGTAGAATGTGCAACTGGAGACAGTGGGCAAGTGTCTACTGTTGAAGCATAACGTGGTTGTGGAGTCCATGTAGTCTCCAATCCAAAACAGACCTGGAGCTCTGCTCCTAGGAATAAAGTGACCAGTGCATAAAGCTGAATGCTCAACTTCATCTACTGTGAGTGTCACCTACACACACCGCACCCTTTCCTTATATGGTTCTTATGTACATGGACTGCTTTACCAAATGCAGTGTAGTGGTTAGCAGTCATCCTGTTTATATTGGATACCCTGGGTTTGAATATTGACATGGAAGCTGGTTCCCATGATTGCAGGCTTATGCTGCAATGTAGATGAGATCTGTGCTTTTCTGAGATTTTACACGGTGTAGAATGGTAATTCCATACCGATTTAGGGACAACCTATCGGTCTGATTCGAAGGTCAAGTAAGGACTGCTTGATCATTGAAAATGAGACTGATAGCTTGTCCCAAAATGTTGTTACAGACTCACCATTCTGCACTATGTGAAATTCCAGAAGAGCATAGATGTCACCACTGTGGTTCTCTTTTAAGCTCCTCCAAAGGAAATCTGTGCCTTGAAAGAGGTCATAATCATTTTATTGCACACTGTCTTACATTGGCATTCAAAACCGTCCTCTCTTTCAGCATCACATAACCTACACAAAAAAGTTGAGCAAGTGTAATTAAACTTTAGCATACTCTCCGCAGGTTGCATTTCATACACAACCTGTTGTCAGTCTATGATTGGTCTATGATGAGAACCAGGAAACAGAGTCAAAAGAAACTTGCTGTTTGAATGACTGAGCTTTGATTCCCAGCAGAGGTAGGATATTTTTTACTAACTATTGTATCCAGACCACAGTCCAGTTATCTGCAGGGGTACAGGTATGAGGCCCAACATTGCTGTCCATGTGTAACAGCATAAGCATTGCGGCTGGGTGAGGCCAACTCTGTGGCTTCAAATGGACCCATTGTGTCAAACCCTGGTGGGAGACGAATATGGCACGTTGTTGAAGTAATGAGTACTATTGGGAAGGCAGTACTCAGAGACAGACCTGCCTCAGTCATACTTTGTCCATCACAAATCCCACATCGACTGCCATGGGACTGAAACTGGGTGTTTCATGATGGGACACTGGCAACTTCCTGACCTATGACATGGTCCCATCTCCCTGTAGTTCTGAGTATTAGAATGTAAAGAGCTATGCTTCTATGATGTGATACTTGAGCAAAGAGGTAATGTTACTTTTTGTTCTAGGAACCAAAGTGATCTCACTAGTAGAGATGAATGATTTAAAGCACATGGAAAGCTGCTTATGGTCCTAACCTGCCCCATTGGTCCACTTCATCCTGTGCACAGTTGCGGAATGAGCCAGTGGTGGATCATCCCATCACGCATCTATAGGTGATACATCAATGAATTATTTTGCCCCCTTAAGTAGTAACTACCCATCATACACACATTAATATGAGTTAGTTTTCTGATAGTTTATTAGAGTTACAAATACTGTATTTACCTGTTTTTATAATTAAACAGCAACCAAATTCACAAATTATAGTGTATAATTTATATCAGTCTGTTCTACTCATCCGTCATGTTCCAGTGTATTCACCAGCTTCAGGGAGGCACACATCATATCATTATATAAAACATCAAAATATTAAATGTGGTGCTGGTCTATTAATATTTTAATGTTTTATATAATGATATGCTGTGTACCTCCCTGATGATGGTGAATACACTAAAACATGTCAGAGGAGTAGAGTAGACTGATATAAATTATATACTATAATGTGTGCTTTGGTTTGTTTTTAATTAGAAATTATTGTTAATGTACACAGATGAATAATATAAAAAAATGTATTTACCTGACTTTAAAGTCCCCCCCCCCCCACAATTCTTAATCCTCAGGAAAATGTGTATACAGAACTTTTTACATCAGATAGACTGGGATTCTTATGCTGGACAATGAGAGCATTGCAAGGCATCTTTAACAGAGTAATGTGAACAGCCATCCATGTCCCAAGTGGGGTTTGATTGCACAGTGACCCAGAACAATCTCATAGTCATTAGCTCTAATGGCAGTGGTTTGGCTGATTGTGTAGTAGTGGGCTGTTGAGGACATGCTTTTGTGAAAGTCGTGATAGAAGCAGGAGTGACTAAAAGCATTCTTTGACTTGTAGGATTACCTTGTAGATGGAGGCAGCAGGTTCCTCCGAAATGCAGATAACTACCTACATGTCTACGTGGTGTTGCTACCCAAAAGATCACAGTCTAAATGTTAATTTTGTATGTTAGTTTATTTTCATTTCATTAGCAGCAGTACTAGTTACTGGCACAAAAGGTAGTCTCTTTATGAGTAATGAACAAGAAACAATGTACAATGACACAGTCTTGCTGTCCTTTAACCCTTCAATGTTGCTAGGATTTAATTTCAAATGACATCCCAGGATTGAGGAGTTGTAAATGCATTCACAGCAATATGGTGCCTTGCAGCATTTGAAGAACTGAAGGTCCATACAGTGCACCAAGGCTGGCATTGAAGGGTCAATTATGGCAGTAATGAAGCACAGAGGGTAACTGGTTTGAGACAGAGACTGGAATGAGTGATGTCTCAAATACAAAGCAGGAGTGTTAACCATGACAAAGATTGTAAGTAAAACTGAGATTGACTGACTTACCGCAGGAGACGTGTGATGTAGTCAGGCCAGTTGTCTGGAAACATGACCAAAAAGAAACCCACAGCTATGAGGATCATCCCAGCTAATTTCATTCCCACGAAGTGCTCGCCATACAACACCACATCTAAAGCTGGAGACAAACACACACTTAGGTTATTGTCAAACTTCAGAGATGTTACAAACCAGAGCTCTCCCCCCTGCGTCTTTGATTGATAGCTCATAATATTTTAAATTACTTCCGTAACTTTACGTCTCATTGGTCCATGTTCTTCTCTAAAAACTATTACAGATGGAATTCATAATTCTGTCATTGTTTCATTTCTTTATTTCTGTCAGTCCAAAATCCGGCAACTTTCTGTTCGTCTAATGAAATGCATTTCAGGTTATACATTAATTCTATGAACTTTTATAATGTACTCCACACTTTTCGTTCACAGTAAAAATTACTCATCTGTGATTCGAGCTTCAGAGGTGCACTTGTGAATTTGCTCCCATACTGACTTTTTATTCCCTTCATTTTTGCTTTCTTGATGGTAAAGCCATATGTTTATTATCCTCTTAAATATATTGTAGCCCCCCTTGGTTGAGGGATAAACCCATGACATAATCTGTATATCTGTATATCTGTATATCTGTATATCTGTATAGTTACTGCTCAGTTACTTCCCATCAAAGATAGGGACAATCAAATATGCCAAGAAGTCAGCACACCAGGTCAAAAGAACATGGTGTCCTCACCCAGGACCAGACGTTATCTGTAAGTGTATGATCTTCAGAGGTCATGCTGATCATGCATTTCAGGGAACACTTATCCAGTGTGCGCAAGGATAAACGACATATAAATGTGTACGCCGTTAACTAAAACAAGAAATGCAATAAAATCACAACTACACCCGAGTGAATCACAATTACAGATGAATTCATTTTTATTGTAAATGGAACACTCTGCTAGCATTTTCCTCAGGCCTATCAACAATCAATCTGTGTTTTATGACAACTGTAGAAATAGTCAAGGTGTTGTGTTGTTCTTTCCTCCAAAGGACACATAAAGCTTCTCCTGCAGGGACTTGATGTGCTGGAATTAGGTAGTAATGTATCTGCCACACATATGTAGCTCTTATACAGCCATGACTCGGTGTCCGGAACAGGACATAGCATGTGAAGGTGATGGGATTTAATAAAGCAGTCATGCATTTAAAGGTCCAGCTGAGCTAAAACTGCTGTATACAAGAAATCAGTATATGGCAACTATCATTTCTAGTCATAAACCACAAGTATACCAGGCAGTGTTTGGAATTTAGTTAATGATATAGTGATACAAAAGATCAAATTCGTTGAATGATGAGCGTCTGTGTTTTATACAGCCTATCCCCACTCCCCATAACTTTGCAGCCTTGTATAGCTGAAAATATTCTTCACCTGCAGAAACAGGAACAGCTGTGATGAGGCCGAGGGTAATGAACAAATCATAAGTTACTGCGACACTGAAGTTACCCAGCAGGTTGGCAGCTAAAACAGGAACAGAAGTACATGAACTGTAATACATTCCAATTTACAATGTTGGGTGGTAGGAGAACTGAGCAGTAGCACTGTGTGAAGGATGGGCAGTATTTTTTAAATTTGTTTTATTACATTTCCTCTACTGCAAACGTTATGTGAATGACTAATTGTAGTGAATGTAAAGGGGTGTGCTGTGGCCAATATTAAGATAATGTCTTAACATGTGCCTGGAGAGAGTGATTTAAGACCATGAAAATTCTCAGAATAGGCGACTAAAGGTTGAGAATTTATCCATTACCTCCACATCATGAAGCAGAGTCCTGATTACACACACTTTTTACAATTATGTATTTGTATCAATATCACCCCGACATGTTTCGGCGGTCAAGCTACCATCATCAGGGCGCACCAAAGGTCACAGGCTTCATTCTGCATCTGAAGTCATGTAACATTATGTGTAAGAAACAATCCAGTGTCCCAGTTCCAGTGTTTGTGAAACATAATATTATATGACTTTAGATGCAGAATGGAGCCTGTGACTTTTGGTGCCCCCTGATGATGGCTTGACCACCAAAACATGTCGGGGTGATACTGATACAAATAGAGTCCTGGCCTTTCACCTTTGGCATTCAGTGCAATGTTGTTTCAATGAAGAAGATATTTAGAGGTGAAGGAAATGGGAAGTTTTCACTTATGGTGAACATGTGATTTAGGCAGTCATGGACTACAAGAATGTCCAGGCAGTTAGTACAGAAGTCTTCATGTGGACAGGTAGAAGAAAGACACAGAAATGTTGGCAGGATAGCCACTGACCTGGCTGAGGTTCCAAGTGGCTGTCTCTCTAAGTTAGGTGTTATAACTGCATCAGTATACCCAGCTCTAGGGTGCATGGTTCAAAACACAGTAAAAATTGTCCTTCGTTAATCATGCAGGGACAATATTCATGAGGAGATGGAATCTAAGGTCTAATTATTAAGCAGCGCATAATGGAGAGCTGTGGTTGAGGATGTTGACAAGGTTAGGGCACAGGAGAATATAAAAGAAAGGAAGAAGGAGGAGGTGAAGCAGTAGTGTCGAAATACCTAATGAGAGTCCACTTGCTGCAAGTAGCACAGGCCATGGCAATTGATCCCAGTGCAGGGTCTCCACTCTCGTGAAGTACAGCACCAGGCACAGAGGCCACAGCAGTGTAGCATTGAAGAGGCCAATGAGTGAAAAGAATAGAGACACTTGGCCATAACTGGCATCTCCAATGACCTTCTTGAATAGCACCTGTAATGAATCAATCATGCATGATAAGTTACCCAATTATACTAACTCAAGATTCCAATCAATCAAGGAAAACATTCGTGCTGTGGTCTCTGCAGCATTGTCAGCTTTGTCCATGCACGGATTATTTGTACATGCATGTCCACTTAAACGAAACCAGTTCAGTATATTTCCTTCAGCTTTAGAAACTGTAGCTGTGGTGCATTCAGGCAAAGATCAGAAATACAACTTGATTCCATTCTATATATGAAGCGTACACACACCGATGCTTATGTGTGTTTGTGTAGTGGCTGGGCTATGGGCAGAACAACCAATGAATCATGGTTTGAGTTCCATTAGGAGGAGAGATTTCTTTCTTTTTCAAGAAATCCAGCCTGGCTCTGTAGCCCACCTACCCTCCTCTTCAGTGGCTAACAGGGTTCTTCAGGCTGACCACTCACCTTTGTCTAGTGCCAAGTTGAAGAATGAATGGCACTATTTTGCCACTCTTTGCATTTGTTTATGGCATGCTTAAGGGAAGATGTTGCCTTACTGTCTTTCCAATGCCTGCTGTTTACAAAACAAACACAGTCAGATGCCGTCCTCACAACTTTTTAATTTAAAAAATATTGAAACATGTAGCCTATTTTGATTAATTTTTAACGTATTTTTTTAAATTAAAAAGTTGTGAGGACGGCATCTGACTGTGTTTGTTTTGCAATATACTCACATCCGTATGCATCCTGTAAAGATGCCTGCTATTTAGTCTAATGCAATTTCTGTTCCCTTCAGGGCAGAAATGGAGAAGGGAGATATCCTCTGTCTATTGCCAGGATCTATAATGGCTGAATATATATGCCTGTCCCTGAGTATTTCTTCATGGTAAAACTTCTAGTTTGCCTGGACTGTTATATTCCAGAACTGAAACCACAACATATGTGATATATCTGCACTCGCAGTCCATTTTAATAGTGGTTCTTTTAACATGGTTAAGAAGAGAGAGACGACCTCATTCTCACCTTATAGACTGCAGAACATGCAGCTGCAGAAGCAGCCAGCACTACTCCACCCAGGGTCGGACTACCAGTGATGCCATCCATATAAGCAAGCAGGGCTATCCCCGTGTCACACAAGATTACAGCCACGATCTGGAAATGGAATCAACTTCTGAAAATGGTGGCACCTTCAAGGCAATATTGACTGATTTTGCAAGAACCATAAATAGAAATTTAAATGGTTTGACAAGGTTTTGTAAAATAATACATATGTTCCACATTTCCAGAGCTTGGGGCCTAATTCAGTTTAATGTATGCAACCCAAGAGGTTTCACATTCACATTGTCATTTTTTCTGGTAACAGAAGCAGAGGTAGCTTATAAAACATTGTGCTCTATGAAGAAACATGATGAAGTGAAAGGTATAATAGATACGTCAATCTGTATAATAAAAGGAGATGGTTTCACGCCTGTTGGTCTGTGTTTGTCCATAGCTCTGTCTGTGGCAGCCATAACTTAACAGAAAATAAAGTTAGGAACTTGAAATTTTGGTTGTAGTTTTAGTATGATGAGTTGTGTTGTGGCAAGTGGCACCACGAGGCAGCAGTCAAATAAAAATGTGAATTACTTATGATAGCATAATGAGGTGGCAGCAGTCTGATAGGTGGAATTAACACTGAAGACACTCAAAAAACCAAAGAAAATCACATCGATTATAAATCTGTGGCTGAGATAATAGCAGGGGTGCCTGACCTTTATTTGGCAAAGGGCCACAACCGTCATTGTGGGCTGCTTCATGGGCTGCACTTGAAAATCAAAATAAGTGGTATACTCAATGCCTAAACTCTTACATCATTTTGTGTGTGTGTGTATGTGTGTGTGTGTGTGTGGGTGGGTGTGTGTGTGTGTGTGTTATTTAAAAATGTAGCCATGGGTCACATAACACAACTTGGCACGCCACACGTTAGACACCTCTGTCTTACAGTGTTGTGTGGAACTTTGACAGGTATGTGAAGATTATATTAGCCTATCATATGATGGGCCCTTTTTCTAGTTCCAAAATAAAAGTTGTTTAGATGAGGAACCCAATCATTTCTTTCTTTGTTTTGTTTGTTTGTTTGTTTGTTTGTTTGTTTGTTTCTTTCTTTCTTTCTTTCTTTCTTTCTTTCTTTCTTTCTTTCTTTCTTTCTTTCTTTCTTTCTTTCTTTCTTTCTTTCTTTCTTTGACCTCTTCTACCTACTCATTGTAGGTATAAGAGGGTTACTGTTGCACCTGATCACACTCAATGACACACACGCACTCAGTAGGACGGCTCTGGCTGAGAGATCAACCCATTGCAGAGACCGCTACCTGACAACACACAGCACTCACAAGAGAGAGACATCCATGCACCCGGTAGGATTTGAACCAGCAATCCCAGCAAGTGAGCAGCTTGAGACTGCATGGAAATCAATTCCAACACACAATACTGAATTGTGGTATGTAGGTATGGCTCAATTGCTTTCTACTTACTCTTACACCAACAAACTGTTCGTGAAGAATCACCCATGATAGCAAGTATACACAGGACACATTTGTGGCAAACAGTGCCATCACATCAGTGGCCAAAAGGATCCGCAGTGAATGGATATACATGTAGTTGGTTGCAACCCACAGCAGACAGAAGAGACTGCAGCGGGTCAGGAATCGAGCTGTTGGCAGAAGGAAGCACATAAGTATGCAGTATTTGTGAAGTCATTATTAACTTAGAGGGTTTAATAACATTTGCCCTTCTCATTATTGCAACAAACTTTCTTGTAAATTATTAGAATGGTTACAAAAATTGAAAGATGTAATCCAAAGTACTTCAGTACGAGAACGTTTTTCAAATATCTGCTTCAGGATTTTTCACATCTCAGGGGTCGTGATGTTCATTAATTGAAAGAATGTGTATGTCATGCAGCTGTATTATCATGTGACTGATAATACTACGTGGTAAAGTATGCTTTTCTTTGCACATTTTTAAACATACACACTGAAAAATCTTTCAACCAAAGATTCTATTTCTATACTTTTTCATATGGACAAACATTTGTAAATTGGCCTGTTGTAGTAAAATTTATGTTGCTGTCTTTGAGCTCCTTGTAGCAGTTATTTTTCAAACAGTAACATAAGTACAAGCCTACAAAAAGTCGGATCTCTACTGGTATATTATACATTTTGACCTTTAGCATATTTTAATTTTTTCATTAGAGTACCATTAAGCATGTTTTAGACAGAACAGTAGTTAGAAAATACCCTGAACATGGAGGAATCAAGCTTCTCTGAAACACTGGATCCTATATACCAAAATAAATCGCACATATCCCAGAATGCAGAAATCTTTGTATAACAATCATTATTAATCACACTATCACATGCCATTTAAATTTTTTTTTCTATGATCTGTATATCCAAAGTATTATATACTAAAACTGCAGGATGATTTTTGTTGTGTGAAATTATACAACATATTACAGACGCGCAGAAGAATGTAAATTTAAGTGAATGCTGTGTATGCTTCTCCTTGTGTCTTTAATTTACCTGCAGTGAAGCCCTTATCACGGAAATTCCTCACACTTTCCTGGATGATGTTTCCAGGTTTCTTGCACTTGGTTGATATCAAATAACAAATGAAGTAGAGGGGGAAGAAAAGTATTGTCCAGTTAGTGCAGAACCATGTTGTGAAGAATGGAGCATTGTAGGACACCACCTGTGTGATCAGCAAATGCCTTGTGCTTACTGGGCTTGATCTATTGCACATCTAAAACTGGAAACTGAGTCTCACGATTGATATTAACTATACACTTATATAAACACCAACAATTATTTTCTTTCCAAATACTAGCTATTGTATAAAACTAACTAAAATAAAATATATCATAAGATCCATATTTCGTATAATAAACAGTTGTACAAGATCAGTAAAAGGAAAACGTAAAGGTAAAGTTCACCCTCTGACAGGTCATGAAGACCCAGACGGGGATTAGAGGCATAGCTTACTCTTTCTTCAACCTCAGCGCTAGATGGGGGTGGGTGTTCATCACCACGCCCCAGCTGCTTTACTCCTGGGAAAGAGATGTGGTACCCATTGTACAGGAGGTTGGATCCACACCAAGACCAGTCTGGCAACGTGTGGAAAATCTCGCCTAGACCGGGATTCAATCCATGGACCAACTACCTTATGCTGGCCCACTTTACAAAGTCAGTGTCTTTATGAAATTGACAGTATTTGAGTTTGACTTGTTGCATAGTAAGGAATATACTGAGCCTATGGAAACCAAAATCTTATACATATGGCAAATTTTACTGTAGACTCTCAGTAACAAATTTCATCAAATTCATTAGTTTTGAAGATGAATCTTACAGGTGGATGCACAGAAGCTTCATATTTGCCTTGTGTTTTTTGCAAGGAATGCATTAAAATGAGCCATCATTTCATCTGAGTCTCTTCAGGTCTGTCCTATTTTAGTGCCAACCTTACTACACTTCATATATGAGATTGTGGAGAAAATGCCCATATAGTAACGCTTTAAGTTAATGACAAGTGAAGATTTTAAGTTTTTATTTCATGCTTTTATGAAGAGAGATGCAGCTTACAATGTGGTGGTGTACTGTGTTGCTGTTGTTTGAATAGCCAGTGCTGGTAATAGGTTGACGGAGGTAGAGATACTTGATGCAGTGGGTAGCTCCAACCCAGGAAGCAGTCACACAGATAGTCACACAGACTCCAAAGTAAATCTGTTGAGAAAGAACACATAGATTGAAAGTAATTTTATTTCACGTAGCAAAGTCCTTCTTGACAAGTTGATAGTCTTTCACCTGGTCAAGAAATTTCTACTTTGTATGGTACATGAAGGTGTAATAGATGTTCTCAGCAGCCTGCCACTCAACTTTTTCTTTCCAAGGGATTTAGTCCCTGTCATCCTCAAACTTTGGGTCTTAAACCTCCTGAGATTTACTTTATATAACATTGTTCATGGCCATTGAGTTCTGTTTAAATGCCAAAATGAGTAAATCTACATGGAGAATGTCCAGTCATACTTATTACTTAGTCATTTGGGCTTTCACTGTGCACATGAGTTTGGCTTGTTATGTGTATGCTCTGGGTTTAAGATCCATTTTAATATTTTTGTACCTGGAGGGGGGTGAGGTGTTGTTGGGGTTGGGGTGAAAAATCTATTTGCTGCGTGTTATTTTCATTGGTTTTAGTAGTATTCCGCTTGTTCTATAAATAAAAGTACAGTGGCATTTCTTGTCTGAAGCATCTCCGAAAGGTTCAAGTGCCGATTCAAAATACCCGCTTGTTAGTGCCTCGCCCCCAATCATTTCCCGTGAGTATTTCTGGTAGGATCTGCACTCTTATGGGATATTCCTCGGCGTCGTGTGGTAATTAACAGACGGCGCCCCGTAATTCCACCACACAACGCCGTGTAATATCCCAGAAGTCCGCGTATGGCATCAACGTCGCGGCCGAAGGCTTAAATTAAGGTATTTCTGGTAAGCTTACGTTTCCGCTTTCATGATTGGTGCGAAGTTTCGTGATAGTGAGGAAGCGTTGTTGGCTCCCCTGTATAGGCGTATTTCATTTGTTTGTGTGGCGGTACGTGAGAGCATATGTGAATGAAATAATTAAAGCTCGACGACTGAGTAAAAGTGTTAAGACGCTGACGTGGTTACTAAATATTTTTGAATGTGTTAAAATGTAAGGAACAATATACAACTCCTATAACGCCAAGAAAGTTGTAGATGCAATATAAATGTTCAGGGTGTTTGCGGTTGCTTGGACGTAGCAAGATCACTGCTAATGTTCCATGTTCTGTTGTATGAATGGACTCAGGCACATTAAATACTCGGCGGCTGGCAAAAGCAAAGGGTTGATGAAGGTATCAGAAACAATCCTGTATGGGAGAGCCGGTTGAAAAATTAGAATGCTTAGGGCATGTTCTGAGTAGAATTGGGATTCCTCTTTGCCAGCTGATGGATACAGAACCAGATGGGAAATCTCCTGTGGGTAAAGGGAGATTGACTAATAATAATAATAATCTGCATAAGTGCTGTTACATGACACTTAGAATAAGGACTGCTATTGAGGAAAAAGTGATACAGGATTCCAGGCAATTTATTTAATCAAAATTTTTACCGATAAAAATTCCAATAAGAAATCTGCTCTAAAGGAAGGGTTCACGGTGTAAATGTAACCGTACCATAGTAACTGGCGAACGATATACCACAGGATTACTCTTGTTGTGTCAGATGTTTTCTAATTCCTCCAAACAGGGTTACTGGTTATCCACTGCAGTGTATTTGAATAAAATTAGTAATGTGAGTGTAATATGTACATTCCATTCTAGATTCAATACTAATCATATCTATGTGTCAGTTAGTTGAAGGTTGCCAACCAAAGACTTGTAGAAAGTTGAGTCACAGTACCAAGGGCCTGCTGGGTATAACTTTTGATTATCTAAAATTAGGCATTGAGTTTTCATTTTAGTGACAGAAGTATTTTGACAGAAGAAAAATAAAATCACATGAAATCGACTTATGTTAGGCTTTGAATCTTCATTATAATTAGAGAAGTTTTAAATTGACACAAAGTTACTTTTAACCCAGGGACATCAGAATTTGAGTTTTCATGTTAGTGATGGAAGTTTTATGATGGCATAACAAAAACAACTTGTAATCCATGGAGGTTACAGGTTGGGTTTCCATTTTAGTGACACAAAGTTCATGTTTGCAGCTTGCAAATGCTTATGCCTTGTAATATAGCCTTAGGTTCATGGATACTTCTATTACTTGCATAAATGACTGTCACAGACATTACAAGTAGTCACTGTTGGCAACCCAACACAGCTCATGGCTGCCCTTCCTTGCAAAGCGTCTGTCATGCTGTTAATTAAAATTTATATAATGGAATTATATTGTTGGGTTGCAAATTTTACTTCTGTTACAATAGTAAGTGTTTGGAGGCACTGGGTACATACAGTAACATGCAGTTCTATAAAGCAAGAGAAATAAGTGGAGGTGAATCCTGGACTAGATTTGAGACTTCACAGTGTAAATCCAGCCATGTCATAGTGATTGGGGAACAGTTTAGCCACAAAGATTCATTGCCACTTGCAGTTGCCAGTACTATAAGGCTGTTGTTTGATATAAACTTCTTGCTTAAGTGTGTATGTGGATAAATGCAGGATCCTGAGTCCTTCAGCAATGTCATATGGAGCAGAGCATAATCCCCAAAACAGTGTTTGTTGTGTGTGTATGATTCTGTACTCACATTCAATGAGGGGAATGCAGGCAAAGCTAAAGTACTGCAGAAGTAAGGTACAGAACTTGGTGTCAGTATGGTGAAGTGTTGTGTTCAAATGGACAGTGTCTGTGTGACAGGGGTAGATCACATTCTCTACTGATATCAAAGACGGCAGGACAGCACGCTTTGAATGCTGAGACAGCCAGAGACAGGGCTTATCACCCAAATGATTCTGAATGTGGAGCAAGGATACTTTGAGGTCAGTGCAATGATGTCATTTTAACATGACATTTTCCAAAACTTTTTTGAAGCTGTATGTACCTTTATCTTAGAAACTGTTCACCACATGACTACAAACATTTGCAGTATGTTTGAATATTATTTTGGAAGGTACTAACCATCTATGAAAATCCCCAATTAATAAACAAGGGCCTCGTGTATTTTTTGTGTGTGAAATATGTTGAAAAAGTATTGATTCCAAGGAAAGATTATAAAAAAATATGATTATGCTTTTGATATGCTCCAGAGTGTATTAAGATTATAAAAAATATGATTATGCTTTTTATATGCTCCAGAGTGTATTAAGAAGTAGTGCATCTGCATGCATGCAGAATTTTTTAGCCAGGGTCTAAACAGTTTCTGAGAAGGAGGTATGCCACTTGAATATGGCAGCTGCCAGCATAGAAGAAGGTAAGAGGGGAAGTTCTCATAATGTTTGATGAAGGCACAGAGGATGAGAAGAGGTATAGCTCTACTCATTCCTAATCTTGGCATTGGGTCGGGGGTGGGTGGTCAACACCATGCCCCAACCACTTTACCCCTGGTGAAGAGCGACAGTACCCATTTTAGAGGAGGGTGGGTGGAGCCAGTCTGGACAGATATGAAGAGAAAATCCACTGCCTCCACTGGTGTTCAAGCCCTGGTCCCTCCAGCCCATAGTGAGTTACCCTACCTACTATGCTATCCTGGCCCCGAGTATAGAAGGTATGTTCTCTCTGTAATACACTGTTCGGTTATCTGTCATGTATCCTAGAGCATGGATGTGCCATGTGGAAGTTATTTCATAGTGCTGGATTTGGGGTAAGGCAACATATTGTTCCTCACCTTGCGTGCTGATTGTGAGCAACATGAATTCCTACAGCCCTTCAATTTGTGTAGAGTGCCAATACCGGAGGGTGGCTCTGCATCTTGCTGACTGCCAGTAACTGCAACGTAAGTGAATATTTTTCATTAGCGGCAGCTTAGAGGTGCAGTCTCATCTCAGTCACGTTTATTGTTCCTTTACAACTAATTTCATACTATAGATTGGCCAACATAATTTGACCCTCAGCACATTGGCAGGGCCATCTGCTTATAAAGCGCTAAAGTCTATGTAGATGTACATATTTTATATAAGTATTATTAGCAAATTGAAGTATTTTGTATTGCACTGTAAATCGTGGAGGTTTCAAAATCTGTATTAAACAGGTTCTGTGGATTAGTAAGCCTATTTCCTGTATTTTACAGTAAGACATTTGCAAATATTATAAATGAGTATATAAAAATCTCCTAAGCAAGGGATATTAACCCATTTAAAGACACCAGTCTGTACTAATATGAATTGTTTATGGGGTTCTGTGTGAATATTATTTCCAAAATTTTATTTGTAAGCTGTTAGAAGTTCACAATAGTACCTTTTAAATTAACATTGGCAGATATGGTCTGCTTTCAGTGGGGGCAATTACACTTCCATCAGTGGGAATGCTAGGGTTGTACTTTATATGCCATTTTTAACTCTGTAGGCACATGGAAAGTTGTGTATTTTTCTCTAACTATCTATATATCCACCAATCCATTTTTCTGTCACTTCTGTCATCTATCTGTGTCATGCAGATAACATGTTTCATAACAAACCTTTTCTGAATAAGGGTCTGTTATGAAACATGTTACAAAAACTGTTCAGACTGTATACCTGTAACTTGAATGCACATTTGAGCACAGCTTTGCAAGCCACTTCAACAGTATGCTGTTCTAAAGTGTTCTTTCAAGTCACAGGCAGATATTTTGGAGAGCTGCTAATAATGGCGACACTTGTTTAAGAGCTGCTAGTAATGGCGACACTTGTTTAAGAGCTGCTAGTAATGGCAAGGAGGTAAATATTTCCCTACACATGCGATGAAGTCGTACAGGGGGAGCAGAGGTATGCCTTCTCCACTCATTCTTAACCTTGGCAGTAGATTGAGGTGAGTGGTTAGCCTCACGCTCCGGCCGCTTTAGCCCTGGGGAAAGGACCCATGGTACCAGTACAACATTATTATGAGATTTTTAAAATTAAAAATCGTTACGTCTTGTGCATTTTTAACTTCCTCTGAACTGCATGAATTCTCAGACTTTCTGAATTTGACTTCTTTTTTTTTCTCAAAATCAGTTATTGTATCCATGAAGGTTAGCAGACTCCTCCTAATCACCCTTTATGTGGGATCTTTATTTTACCTGACAGGCATTCTTTATTACTTCCTGTAAATTGGCGTGTGTGTGTGTGTGTGTGTTAACATAACCTACTCAGGTGACTGCCCACATGTGGGGCACAGTAGGAGGAAGTGACAAATGATAATTATCAGATAAAATAAAGGTCCTGTGTACACACATCATATTCAATTACATTCTTTAATCTAATTGTGCAGTGAATTACTTAAAACTGCTGAAATTAAGATTTGACTGTATTTGCAAGGAAGAAGCTGCACGTGACATGATCTGTCTTCAAATACAGTACTTGTCCAACCAATGCATTGTATTCATTGTCTTTACAGGACAACACTTACAATATTTTTACATCTTAGTCCAACATGTTTCGATCCTGTAGGATCATCATCAGGGACTCAATTGAAGTTAAAAGTTAATTAACTTTTAACGAGTCCCTGATAATGATCCTACAGGATCCAAACATGTAGGACCAAGATGTAAAAATACTGTAAGTGTTGTAATGTAAAGACATTGAATACAGTGCATTGGTTGGACAAGTACTGTGTTTTAATAATGATCATGCACGGAATGAGCAATATAAAATGATCTGTCTTCATACTTTTGTGAGAAGAAAAAATGTTGTTCCAACTAAAATAAAAATACTCTGTATTTTGTGCTCATTTATATAGTATTTAGTTTGATAAATACATCACACCCTGTTGAGATTCATTATGGACAATTCCAAATTGCAGAAATTATCTGGTGCACACAGTGATTTATTGACAACATAATGTCTTGTTACACTGTGGCATGAGACTTTGAACGTGTGGATTGAACTCTCTTCCATTTCAACAAATTTTTACAAGACAAAACTTCCAAATATCAGTTTTTGTAGACGGAAACTGCTGGCGATTTGTTGACGGAAGGTACTCTTACTGCTGAATGCAACAAGAGTCGAATGGTATGCTCCAGCTTGAAGCACGTACGTATGGTATGAAAATATGCTTTTTGCTCATTCCAAACTAAAGTTTGCGTCTATCCATGAAGTTGATACATCATCTTTGCTTGTCCATCTGTCCGAATATAAGAACTAGAGAAACGCTGAAGCGGATTGCCTTGAAATGTAGTTCTGGGGAGTTTTGCTGACACTTACACGTACCGGCACAGTACGTACGTGTTTGGTTGAAGTCAGATAACAGCAACGAGTAATTTACGTGATGATTTCCCTGTGTTCCTCTGAGACTGTCGAGTTTATCCTGTTAAGTACGAGCGAAAAATATTTCGAAAATTGTAGAGAAACACGGAACGTTTTTAATGCAATGCCATCACGTAATTCGGGAACAGGTGAATGTTTTTTTTTTCACGTCTCGTCCACCCCATATATTTTTTCACTAGTTATAGGCGTGTATGTAAGATAGAGTCAAAATAATCACACACGAATATAAAATTTAGAGGCCATATTAGAGGGAACTCGCCAGATGGATAATACACTGACTGAAGCTGTAAATTAGAATCTTACCAAAGCTAACAAATAGTTGCGATATTACATTACACAGGGGCAAAATTATTTTTATGCGCTATTTTATTCGATGTCGAAATATGTCGTCAGGTTTGATAATGTCGACACTTCACATAACGTACACATATACCAGTCAATAAGGTAAGGTAAAGCTGTCCCTGTACAGGCCAGGGCAAGCCGCTGGGGTTCCAGGAAGTTGAGGCGCCCAAATTTCAAGACAATCGGCACATGAAGATGGTAAGGTTGTCAGCCCTACGCACCGACCGCCTTTACCTCCCAGGAAACATTGCTGGTACTCATTTCTGTTAGAGACTGAGTCGATCCCAGTGCCATACTGCAGCCGGAAGGATTATGTCAATGAAAAATTGCAAACCAGTCAATGAGAACGACATTTAATTCGCCAAACGGGTTTTAGTTTTGAGTTGACCCGCAAATACCGAATTTTATCGAAATCTTCTCAGTAGCAAATTCTGTGTATGAAACGTGCGGGCAGAGAGATGGACACGATGGTTTCTACTAGTGTTCACCTAGTTCACGTCCTACGTAGAGCACGTACAGAAGTCTTCTGCGCACGCCATGATGGCGGAGGGGGGTGGAGGTAACATTCTTAACCTTGGCACTAGATCGAGACGAGTTGTCATCTTTTTGTTTTGGCTAGTTTATTCCCGATACCCATTGAATAGGAGCCTCATGGGTCCCACAGCCGGTCTGGATGCCTTGGAGAAGAGAGAAAAATCTCTTACTCCTGCCGCGAACCGAACCAGGATCCCTCGGTCGCCCAGCCCATAGACTGGTCGCTATACTGACAGAGCCTACCCAGCTTCCTATCGAGCGCATATAAATTCTATTTTTTTTAACACAACAGATGGCATCTGTTCATCCGTGCAACTTTTTCTGTACCGAATTTGATTCGAAACGTGTCGACACAACCACCCCCGTCATTACGCCACGCTTGTACGGCGAGCTCACCAGACATTTTGCTCGCTTCCGGCGGAATCGTGAACTACACTTTGGGAGTCATTGCTCTGGTTGCAAGCGTCAACCACGGATTACCAACTCGGCAGGGCAGTTAAACCTTCTAGGCGTGGTGGAAAATGAAAGCGTTTTTTTATTTCAATGCTTCCGATTGCCGTTAAGAGCATTGCCGTAGGCCTGTTTGATGGTTGTAGGCTTCGTCCGCTTGTCCTTCTGATAATAGCAGCATGAAGACGAAGATATATGAAACTTGGGTGGGATGATACTGACAGGGGGAAACGGAATTACTTGGAGAGAAACACGGAGTATGATGTCCATGTAGATCATATAGGCCTAAAAAAATTCGGTCCGTACCTCATAGGAAACATCGCTTTTGAAAGAGCTGGGGTTCTCAGAGATGCATGGCTTGAGGATTCGTATCTTGTGGGAAGTGACACTGTGTTGTTGGGTGAGTGGTTCTCGACGTTTCGGATGATCTTAGAGCCGGAAGATAACGAAACGTCGGGAACCACTCGCCCAACGACACAGCGTCACATCCCAGAGGACTTAAACGCTCATCCGTATAGCGTTTCTATTACAGAGACCAGTCTGTTAACGCTGTTTAGGGAAATGGTCGCACATTAACCTTTTAAAGCCTAGCGGTAACTTTACATACGACCACGTTTAACATTAAAAAATTCTACGTGGTGCCCACATTGCGTTTATGTGTTTTGTACGGATCTCAGAACAAACAGCAACTTTTGCCTTATAAAACATTAAGAGACTGGTTTTTATAACCGAAGGGGAGAGTGTTTACAGCGCGGTACGCACTGAGGCCTTATATAAAAGAGATACGCTTCGTCTTTAAAGGGTTAATCTGGGAATCGTATGCAAATCCGTAATACACTCTGTGAGCAAAATTTTTTGTATTTTAATGTCAGATAAAGTAGATGGCTAGCACTGGGCTTTAAAGTTAAATTTTAGGTTACATTTTGACATGTATTCCTTTTAGTATGTAAACATAGGTCTGAAATTTGGTGTTGTCCATAACAACAGTATTAGTGAATCGTCATCACTTGTTATTAGCAAAGCCAAGGCAGGTTTTAAAACGCATCTGAACGTGCATAATCGTGACATGTAACGTGGATTGGTGATTGATGGTGCTGGAACTTCGCATGCTTCAAGCAGAGCTTCGCGTGTCTCATTCCAATTACACGAAATTTAATGCAAGAGAGATATGCTGTGTTGTATTACCATATGGAGTACACTACAAGAGGTTGGTAGGCCTGCAGGCAATCCCCGTTCTTACGAATGGAGATCTCGTGAAGTGACATTTCATAACCCGAGCCGCCATTTTCAGAAGCGCGACGTCGTGATTCTGGATTACGTTCCCGAAGTCCCGAAGCGTGACCAAAATCATTAGAAATCAACAGTTTTATTGTCTGAAACCAACGCTTCCCTCTAATTTTTTTACAGCTGCGCGGACCTGCTACTGCTCCGAGCAGAAAATTTTTACACGACCTGACGACTGCGCGGCATTTTAAAAGTTTTTTTTTGTAATATGCATAAGAAGAATACTTACAATGAAAATTGAACAATTCCAGCTGCGCGGCAACATTTCAGTGTGCTAGGCAGTATATCAGTTACTGCGCGGTCGTGCACCCGCGCAGCTTAGAGGGAACACTGGTGACAATCTAAGATTTGTAGTCAGGAGGTACCCGATTTTTGTGTCTTGAAGGAATATCGGCTATTCTACGTACCTTCTCCGGCGGAGTTAACCCGCCTGATACCGTTGACTGTCTCTCATAAATATACGGTGTTTGTGTCTGCAGTATTGAAAATCAAAAACAACGAGCGACGTAAATCACAAAAGCAGGAGAAAATGGAAATTTTGTATTTAGCATACTGTGATCGCCGATCCCAGTGGCTTCGCCGTGTAAGGCGTGGGTCTGCGGCCGCTAGCTTGCTGGAATTTCGGGTTCGAATCTCAGTGGGGGCATTGGATGTTTGTCTGTTGCGAATGGTGTATGTTGTGCAGGTACAGGCCTCTGCGACGGGCCGATCCCTCGACCAGAGGAGTCCTACTGAGTGTGTGTGTCATTGAGCGTGATGAAGGGCAACAATAACCTCTGCACCTACAATGAGTAGGTGTGGGTCCCATCTTCAAGGATAAAGAAGTCCACGAGGGCTTCTTTACCCTTGAAGATGGGACCGATAGGTTGTCCCGAAACGTCGGTACAGAACTGCCACTCAGCGCTGCATAATATCCCAGAAGAGCGCAGATCTCAAGTGTTACTGAAATCTGTTAAGTCAAAGGGGCACAAAAGGGGAGGCTGTTGGGCTGCAGCCCCTCCCCCCAAACCCCAAAACCGAAATTTAAAAAACACAGATTCTGTAGATATTATGATATCAAAAGTTTACGTTATTTACCCTTCAGCCGAAATCAGCCACTGAGATCGGCTGATGACCAGTACATTAGAATTTTGAAAAATAAATTAATAAAATTAAAAAAACGCAAGAAGACAGGACACTGTGATTGAGTCATGGAACGTGTAGTTATATTCGTATGTGTATAAATGCAGTTGCAGTCAATGTTATGTTATACTTACATGATTTTTATAATATAACTTTTAAAATCAAACAAATTATATATAGCCTCAGGGTCAGCCCCCCCCCCCCCCCCAAAGGAAAAATTCTGGGTGCGCGCCTGTGTTAAGTAGATTCAAAGAAGATGCCTGCGAACTGACGGAGACGCATAGGCCTGCAGACTTTGCGTTCAACAGCTTTTGTTATTGAATGTCTAAGTTACAACGCCCTCTTCATTTGCTTTATAGGTGAAAGAAAATGAAAGAATTGATAAAAGTAATTGTGCTGAGTGCAGTTGCTAAGCAGGTTTTATACATTTATACAAGATAGCTTATGAACGTGTTTGGTGTACACTGAATGCAACAACCGCGTGTTGCCGCAGTGCGGTCAAAAAACTTGCCATAATACGGATTTGTCATTCCTTTACTGTGCAGTAGAAAGTTGAAAGCGATATTCCACATTAGTCACTAACCCTTTCCCTATTGGCGAAGAAAATAGAAATTAATCTTCTGTTTGTTGACCAATATTCAACTGATATCTTGCGAACAAATTAACCTTTTAAAGCCTAGCGGTAACTTTACGTACCACCAGGTTTAACATTAAAAAATTCTACGTGGTGCCAACATTGCGTTCGTGAGTTTTGTACGGATCTCAGAACAAACAGCAACTTTTGCCTTATAAAACATTAAGAGACTGGTCCTTATACAAAACAGATACGCTTCGTCTTTAAAGGGTTAACAAACATTCGGGTTCCGTAGAGGCGGCGGAATTTCTAGACGAGCTGTCTCTGTTGTCAGCTTCTCAAGGACTCTAATCCATGGAGTGGCGTAATTAAATGTAATGTTCAGAATCGGTTGATTTGTGAAATGTTTCTTCTCCATATAGCTGAATATTTCACTTCCTCTCCTTAAAGTACGTAATACAGTAAAACCTCGTTAATCCGGACTATTTGGGGGAACCGTAGTCCGAATTAGCAGAAGTCCGGATTAACGCGAATAATAAAAAACGAAAGTAATTGCACGAATAAAAAAATACTCATTACTCAAGATCATGTTGTATATCATAATAATTATTGAACGATAAAAGATACACATATTTGCATTGTTGTAAGGTACAGCAATTGTTAATAAAATACTGTATGTCACAAACTACAAATCGTCTGCAGTCGTCTCAACAGGATGTTCGCGGAGAGGAAGGCTTATGGGCAGTAGCGAGCACGGAGTGCCGCGTCAGCTGCCTTTCTTAGAAACCAGCAGTCACAAACTCGCACCGCTGATTGTCGGCTCCAAAATAAAAATGTCTTTTTCCAGGATCCCTGTCCGGATTAAGGGAAGTCTGGTTTAACGGGGTCCGGATTAACGACATTTTACTGTATTAGTACATTCTTATCAAAGAATATGTTGTCAAGGTGTTCTTCACTGCTGTAGAATTTCAAAACGCTGTACACTTGGCCGAAAAGTTCTTTGTCTAGTGGGCGTCGTATTGCGCTGCATAGTAAAATTCTTCCAACAATGTAAGGGTTACGTGAAAAGCTTGCGTTGCGTTAACGAGAAGATGTGTAGGAAAGAAAGCGTTTGGAGAATGTTGCATACCTACCGGATGCTAAGGTGCAGTTATAGTTTGCGTATCTATTGAAAGCAGGCTAATCTAAAGTGACTGTATTTACGTGTGACAGTTCTAAGAAAGTAACGTTCGTTCATGCACTTACCTTCATGCTGTCGGAAATTCTCCATCGTGTAAACGATATCCTCTTACGTGATCTTTCGTCCGTTTTCTTTACGCCAAGTAGTTCTGTTGATATTCCGAATAACCCGTAAGAGATAATCCAGGTGTGGTTCACAGCTCGTGGTCAGCATGTTACACTGTAGGAGATTCGTGTGGGTATTCAAGGGCACAGTTCGATTAATATGTGAGAAGCGGGAGCTTCATTTGTAGCTGGGTACGTATACAGAAAGTGTAAACACTGGTCGGGTATCAAAATTTACCCGGATACGTAGGAATAGTAACTGTGAATAGTGACAAGGCTTCGAACAGTAGGCTGTTACTAGCAGCGAAATTATGCAGAGGACGGGTAGTAACACGGAAACTGTAAACTGATCCTCTGTTAAGGCTGGGTAAACCTAAAGTTCACCCTAGAAGTGGTCATGAGGTATAGCTCTACTCTCTCTTTAACTTCGGCGCTAAATGGGGCCGCTTTACCCCTGGGACAGGCCCGGTACCCATTGAATAGGAGGCTGGATGGGCCCCAGGGTCGGTCTGGAATGATGCGGAAAATCTGGCCCCAACCGGGATTCGATTGAGGCTGGGTACTAGCACAGTTGTACAGTGGGTTTTTTTTTAGTGGTGAAGGGCCCCGCAGCAGACGCTACGGACGCACTGCAGCCATGAGGCTTATTGTGCAACCCTATGGTGAAGATGAAGATGATGATGGAGCACCAGTGGAAAACCGAAGAACTCGGGGAAAAGTGTCACTTTTTCCACCACAAATCCCACATGGGCTGACCCGGGATCGAACCCGGGCCTCCGCGGTGAGATGCCGGCGGCTAACCGCCTGAGCCATGGCACGGCCTACATAGTGGCTTGGTCTCATTGTAGTCAAGTATTTGTATTAACACAAACTGTAAATAAGTGACGGGCGTCAGGTAGCAGCAGGGGCAATGGCACACTGATAATGAAACCAGAATTTGACAGAATAGTATAGGCATAGTATTCGGAACAGGGATATTATTTTTATAATGTGATGAAATGAAAGTCTTCGCTTGCTTTGTTGAAATTAGTAAACATATCATACTGAAATACTGCATGTTCGTTTAAATGCTGGGGTGTTTATTCCTTTCCATGCTAGCTTTCATTTAAAGAAACCTGCTTATCTTAGTAAATTGCCTTGGTAACATGCAGTCTCATTTGTCGAAAAACCCATGAATAATTCGTTTCGACTGTGGCAGATAGCAGTAAATCTTTATTGCCGTCCGTCTTAGTAAGTGTGCGTATTTGGTGTTTCGAAAATGGCGAACAATACTTCCAAACACCACGCCCTAGGTACAGTCCTCCCACAGAGCCAATATTCTAAGCGAGATCTCCGGCGTACCGTCGGAAAAGGCTTCCAAGTCATGCTTACGAATTTAACCCTTTAAAGACGAAGCGTATCTGTTTTATATAAGGACTCAGTGCGTACCGCGCTGTAAACACTCTCCACTTCGGTTATAAAAACCAATCTCTTAATGTTTTATAAGGCAAAAGTTGCTGTTTGTTCTGAGATCCGTACAAAACACATAAACGCAATGTGGGCACCACGTAGAATTTTTTAATGTTAAACCTGGTGGTACGTAAAGTTACCGCTAGGCTTTAAAAGGTTAAGACTTACATTACGCGGATTTGTATCGTTCCTTCCGTATTCTCGTGGCATATTTTTGAATGTGGAAGATACAGCTCACATATGTAGGGGCAGAATGAAAAAAAGGACCACCCCTAAGCTATTAGTATAAGTCTTTCCAGGTTAGTATAGACCATGCTTCAAGATTTCGGGGGGTTTGGGGGGTTCTGACGTATCCGTCAGGCTTGCTATAATGGCGACTACAGTCTCGTCTACTTAGTTCACTTGTGCTTGTCCTGCGCGTAGTTCTCTTCAGTTTTGTTGTTTTTGCGTCCGTAACAAATGTTACAAGCCTATGTTGGAAGGGGAACTGCGGTACTACAACAAATAGACCAATTCCGCATTCCATGTTCTTGTTATGTGTATTTTATTTTTGAGTATAGCAAGTTCCTAAAATGGCCCTCGCTCTTGTCCATAGGCTCCGCCCCCTGTGATTTGCCTTGCTGTTTGGTAACTGCTGTTACGACTTCCTGTTGCCAGGCGATTCACATTACGGGTAGCCTACACAATGCACAGTTACAAAACGTTTCTGTGTTTTTAAGTTTAAGGTTGTCACGGTTAGGGTTATTTAGATTGAAGTGTTCTGGGTTTTGATACCGCGTGATGTGAGTTGACACCTACTTTTCGGAGGGAGATGTTGCCTGTGTATTCTTGGTTAAAGGAAATAGGGTCCAAATTGACGCTGCAGTTATGTGCCAGGATCTGTCCCGTCTTTCCTGCCCGTGTTTCTGATTGACCACACTTATTGCAACCGGCCTGTATAACTGAACTCTGAGGGTACTTAACGCCTATCAAGGGCTGACCATATTCGCCAGAAACATTAGTTAATGGCGTGTACAAGGCAGCAGGGCAGCCACAAAGACGGGCAAGTTGAAACAAGGAATCCTGTCCGGCTGTTTTTCGGCTACCTGAACTGGGGGTTTCGGTGATTTTCCTTATTTGTAAGAAAAATACCAGGGTATACTTCACTGCGTTGTTCACACCGTGCATTTTATTTAATTATTAATTAGAAAGAACCAACAGTAATGCACAAATTTAGTATTTGACGCAAAGTCTTTAGAGGATCACTTTAAGTCCGAAATTTCCGGTCGCATATATACCGCCATCACCAGGGAGAAATTTACACCGAAAGCTGGGACACAGCTAGTAGGGCAGAGTCCCTCTTGCTACGCACACATTGCTAGAGTCACTGCACCAGAGTTCGTGTCCCGAGAGCACCGCAGGCATTGTATACGCGCCGCGAAATTCTCTTTCACACTACCAGGGTATAAATCAAAGACAGGGGCAGCCCCCCCCCCCCCCCCACCGCCCCCGTTCACGGAGACATCACCACACTTCTCTCATGTTCGCAAACGCCTTCAGCGAACGTAGTGGAGTCGCTTTGGGTCCCAGCCCCAGAAAGCCATCCAATCAAGTTTGACCCTGCCCCCCAGAAGGACATACTGCCACGTGCAATGCAGACCCTTAGTGCAACGGTTCTCAAGCGTATTTACTTACGGCACAGTATGCAAGCTACTTCTTGCCGCAAGGAATCGTGGTACACTGAACGTGTAATTTGGCGTCCGTGGAGCGTCGGAGGCTCGCCTATGCGCAGAGTCCCTTCAAAAAGAGCTGCCGTTTTAGTTACTTACACATACTGAGTAGAATTTATTTTAAACGTATTATTTACAAATTTTTTCTTGTCTTCAATAATATGGCATCCAAAATTTCACGACACACCTAGCGGAAGTCGAGGTACATCCTTGGAGAACCGCTGCCTAGTGTGACCACGTCAAAACCATCCTCCAGGAGGGGAAAACTTAACAGTTGTAAGGTTTCCGTATTGCATGGCCAGCTGTTCGGTAAGCAGGTATGGCACAGCAGACTACGGGATGCACTTGTATTTAGCCTCTTCGTTGGTTGGTGTGGGGCCGGGATAGCCCAGGCGGTATAGCGACTCGCAACGGGCTCAACGGTCCGGGGATCAAATCCCGTCTGCATTGTCCAGACCGGCCCTGGGGCCCACCCAGCCCCCTTTACAACGAGTATCGGTTCTCTTTCCCGGGGGTAAAGCGGCCGGGGCGTGGCCTTGACCACGCACCCCATCTAACGTAGAGGTTAAAGAAAAAGTAGCGCTATACCTCTACTCCACCTCTGGGCCTTCATGGCCTGTTATAGCGTGAACTTTACCTTTTACCGTGGTTGGATGATTTTGTAAAATCACTTGAACGTCAACTTGAACCCGTTCAGCGTCTTTTAAGTCATTTAAATACGTATCCGCACTCACAAGTGTTTCAAGTACTCGCTCCGCAACTTATAGATTTGGTGCTTATGTGGCATGTTGTGTAAATTTCGAACTTTTGTATAAATAGAAGGTACGGAACTTAATTATATATAAATATGTAATAATATATAATTATATGTACATACAGTTTACAGTTTCTGTACTATGAATAATTTTAGAAAAACTGAAAACGTTTAATTCCAGCTTCATGATAAACAGGGGTTATACTGACCATTATCACCTACAGTAGATTCTACCAGCGGCATTCAGGAGAGCTTGTCGGTACCAAATTTCGAGGAACCCTTTCAGTGCTTAGAAACTGAAGTAGAAGGAAGCAGTTTTAGCTGCTAGTGAATTCTGGGCCGTACCTACCGGAATCCGTGTGCTGTAGATGGGCAGAACTGGGGAACGGTCCGTTCGGAACACTGCCTCGAGGCTGTTCATCCCCTGTGATGACGACGCTAGGCGTCCGAACTCGGCGCGGATTGAAGATTGTGGGGATGTCACCCTCCCTCATGACAGTGCCGCCCGGCCTGGTCCCTGACTCAAGGGACCCGTGATTGTTTAGACCCCCATCAAGTTGAAGCGTGCTTCAGATTTTGCACGTATCTGAAAACCAGATCGGTGTTGTGTTACTCCATTAGGCTACGTGTACACTGTCAGCTTTAGTTGTGCCGCTGTTAGTAGTGTTCATAAAACACATTACTTCACGCCAGAATATGCGCACAAGAAACTTTATGCTGTGGGTCACTTAAAAGTGCCAGCGGGTTCCATTCTCGATGCTGCCAACTGTTGCTTGTGTTTGTAGAAGGCTCATTGTCGGCACTGGCTGGAGATCAAACACTGTTATTTCTTCCTGCTTGTAATGGCGTGAACAATTGCGTCTCCATGTCCCTTGCAAAGACGAACGAACGAACGAACGAATGAATTCCATGGAGCTGTGTCCTTGAGATGCAAACATTTTCTGAGTTTCGCGAGAAATTCCGTATTTTTTATTGGCAGTGAAAGTTCGTTGCCCTGTTCACAACAGACAGCCACTTGTCTCTATCCAGTGCCGCACGAATCCAGTCTAAGCCATCTCATCACATCTTCCTTTTCATATCATATTCCCATCTATGCCTACGTCTTCAAAGTTGTCTCTTTCCCTCAGGTTTCCCTAAGAAAAACCCAGCATGTACCTCTCCTGCTGCCACATACGTACCACATTTGCTGGCCACCTCATCCTGTTTGCGTGATTTCATGCATTCGCCGCGATGTAGATGAGATATGCGCTCTTCTGAGGTGTTACGCAGCGTTGAGTGGTGGTTCTGTGCCGATTTTTCGGGACAACTTATCCGTCCCTTCTTTAAGGGTCTGAAATTCATGTGATTTGAACTTTAAGGGCGGTAGGTTCTTATTTACATGTGTGTGTATTTTGCAATTTTTCGCCGACAGCATTTATTAAATACTTGACTTGGTACCAGTAACACTAATAATAATAATAAATAATGCATAAAAGAGACAATCATGATGGGCAATAAGGCCTATTATGCAATAGACAGTTATTCAATAGTAGCCTCATATCAAGAAGCAGCAAGTTGCAGATATACCACACATTGGTACGTCCAGTGGTCACCTATGGTTCAGAACCATGGACACTCACGATGGAAGAGGAAAGAGCATTAGCAGTATTTGAAAGGGAAATTTTGCGGAAAATATATGGACCAGCGAAAGAAAAGGAATCATGGAGAATTCGACAAAATGATGAATTAGAAGACATAATTAAAGGAGAGAATATTGTTAGGTTTATTAAATGTCAAAGAATACGATGGTTTGGTCATATAGAAAGGATGCAAGACACCGCAATCCCAAAAAAGATGCTGTATGGAAAGCTGTATGCAACGAGACGAAGAGGAAGACCAAAAATGAGGTGGCTGGACGATGTGTCCATGGACCTGAGAAAGATGGGTGTAAACGAATGGAGAGGCAGAGCAAGGAACCGAGAAGCTTGGAGGCGTATTGTAGAGGAGGCCAAGGCCCACCCCGGGCTGTAGCGCCATTTGCAGGAGGAGGACTTGACTTGGTAGAAACTATACCGTCTCTGTAAATTAAGCTATTTGTCTCAGTCCCTTTTGGTATGCCTTCTTTGTGTCGAGTGTGCCGTGTCTGTCCGTCCGAAGCTACTGTATTAATTGTGATTGAAATCTATATTTGAGGCCTCTACACCAAATTGGGTGAACCTGATTCTCGTCAGTATTTGTCCAATATTAAATCGAACTTTTTTAAGTAACTTCTCTTGGAAGTTGTATGGCATAAACACATACCAGTGTTTGTCTTACAGTCTTTATGTTACTTTTTTTTACGTTATGTATAACTGTCGAAGTGGTTCGAAAAGTGTCAAGGGGGGGCGTTTACGTACCTAAACCAAGGCCTGGAAAAGAAGCCACAGCAACCGCCGCTAAAGCGCTTAAAAATGATATTGTTTCTTTCAGTGCATTGCGTCCCGTAAAGCTGCCAACCGTCTGTATCCAGACTGCACTCCAAAGGCTTGACCCACGTATCACCGAACGTCGCGGCAGGGCTGTGGAGTCGGAGTCGGAAGGAATTTTATGTGGAGTCGGAGTCGGTAAAAATGTACCGATTCCGACTCCGACCTCAATCTAAAACCTTAACTAGATACTCCAACCCCAGGGCCCTGATAGCTACAGTAACCATTAGACTTATACTTAAATATAGGTTATAAGCAAAAAAAGTTGCCTGATGATTCACGTGGTGGCGATGAAACGTCTTATAGGTTTACCGTTATTAATGCATATTGAGCTTTTATGAAGGAGTCGGAGTTTTGTGTACCGACTACACAGCCCTGCTTCGCGGATCAGTGGTTAGCAGTCTGTATTCGTATTTTGGAGGTCCCGGATTCAAATCTTGACGTGCTGTCTAGAAGGGATGTGCCTTCTTCTCATTGGTCTCTCCCAGAAATTGCCGGAATGGCAGTCCAACCTTAAAACAGGCCACAACCGCTTCCTTCCATGTCCATCCTAATTCATCAGACACAAGAACGTTGTTGCTGCAGTGCTGTGCCTACCGTTCGTACAAATTTTTCGACTCCTCAAGGACAGTAAAAACAAAGATCTACAGAAAGTGAATTGCGTATCAACTAACTATTTTTATACACATTTTATACGTTGTCACGTATGCAAAATATTGTCGTTCTGGATGTGTAATTTTCACTTTGGAACGTATCCCTGAGGATGATCCCAATAGTGGTCGAAACATATTGGAGTAACATATAAATATTGTAATGTAGAAACATATTGAATGATAGCGGTGCATTAGTTGGGATGAATTTGTACTTAATTAATAACTATGCACGGTATGAATATTATAAAAGTTTCTGTTTGTTAGAAGATGTAGTGGATCAGTTCGGTAACAGGCGGTGTTTTTGGTGCAATCTTGTTTTTGCTGTGTTGTTTACTACATATGGTGTCATAATCTTTGCTGGTGGAAACGTTTTTTGGAAGGCTTCTTTATTGATACAACACCCCGTTTTCTAGTGACTGTTGTACGGCTGTATGGTGTGTTTGCTAAATACAGAGATGTGTATATTTTCTCCTCTGAAGGTAGTGAGGTACAGAACTGCAGTTTTGCGTGTACAGCGTGTAGATTGCATACGCGCCTATAGATGTTTACAGTTGCAAGTTGTGTCTGGACAGAAATCGTAGCTGTAAACATCTGTTCAGTTCAGGTTATTTATAATCACTGACAGCTTTAGCGGAATGTCAGTAAGATATCCTGTCAAGAACAATAAATTCGGAATGTTATCCTAGGTTTTAGTGATTATCGTAATCATTTTTTAACTAATCGTAAATCATAATCGGATGTTCTACAAAGTAGATAGTCTGTAAGCCTTAATTCAGAAGTGCTTTCTGTGCAGTTTGGCATATCCCGAATGTATTAAATTCCACATGGATTTGTTACTTCTTTTGCAAGACACGAGCAGGCTTCTTGCTCTACACTTTACCCCACACGGAAACATCATACGATATAAGACAGGGAACTCCATTCTGCTGCCACACTTCCTAAGGTCATGGTGCTGCTCAATCTGCGGCAACACTGTGGTTTTCAGAAGTTCCAGATAACTGCCTGCAGTTGCAGGGTCTTCGATATAGAGGCCTTGTCACGCCTTCCATCCAAATACCTGCTCCTGCAACATTAAGGTCTTCTTCTGTCAGTCGTTGTGGGTTTTTATCACTCTAATAGACACAGTTGTGTCTCCTCTGTAAACCTGAGATCAACCTCTTGAATAATCAGGAACGCACAGAGAATTTCATCCGTCTATCTCGGCCATCAGCATTCAAAACATGCAGCAAGTGAGGTCTGTAGGTCTTGACTGCCAGAAAACGTAACATTAACCCTTTAAAGACGAAGCGTATCTGTTTTATATAAGGACTCAGTGCGTACCGCGCTGTAAACACTCTCCACTTCGGTTATAAAAACCAGTCTCTTAATGTGTTATAAGGTAAAAGTTGCTGTTTGTTCTGAGATCCGTACAAAACACATAAACGCAATGTGGGCACCACGTGGAATTTTTTAATCTTAAACCTGCTAGTATGTAAAGTTACCGCTAGGCTTTAAAAGGTTAAGTGTATGAGTATACGTAATAATTCCTATCATTTCCATTTCCAGTTCTCCGGAAGCGGTTCTTGATTAATTCTCAGGCCAAGGAACAAAAAGATTGCGTTACAGTTTGTAAATTTTCTTCTGACCAAGCCGAATCTTTGCCTGCCACTTCTTGGCAAGTCTGCAACATTCCAATTTCTTCACATCTTCTATTGCGGTAAAGGTTTGCGTGGCCGGTTGGTGGTTGGACACGTGGAAACTTCTCAGAACATGCTGCAGCTGCCTAAGTTCAGCAGTGGATAGAGTGTCATAAAATTTTAAGTAAACAACCACACAGCGATTTTCCATACGGGGACTACTGACTAAAGTTTTCCGTTATACTTCCAGTCCCTAAAGCTATGAAGCGTTAGGAAGAGAGGTAACGTGCTCCTACAAACACCTTTGCACGGGTCAGGTTCATGGTATTAGGAAAACAGTTGATGTTCATTTCGAGAACAAAATGCAATAAGTAAATAAACCCTGCTGGCAAAGTAGCCAAGCTATTGAATGTTAAATCGCGTGTAATACGGTAACCACTGTGCTTTAAAGCAAGACACGGTGACTTTTAGAATCTTTTCCCAAGAGCTGTCCTTTTGTAATCATACCGTCTTTTATCACGTGATGTTAACATAACATTCAGTTGATACATCGTCGTAGATTTAAGAGAAATCAACGTGTCAAGTGCATGTTTATGAATATCTCATAATCATTGATTTTTCCAACGCCTGCTGTAATCTATAAAAACACACGGGAAGTCGTTGTGATATTTCACGCCATTATGCGTTCTTTGCACAAAGTGCATAAAACGAATGCATATAAGAGAGATCGCGTGTGTGGGTATTCGTCCTGAAGGAGCGCTAGAGGGACTTTGACGAAATTTTATATATATTGAAAGTCCGTAGCAAAACGCGAAGATCGATTTCGCTTTTCGTAAACACTGACGTCATGGAGGTAGAACCTACCTTAATTCAGGACATGGAAGTGCAAGGAAGGCGACACATGCGGTAACTCGGTGTACCGATTACACTTCTGCAGCCTTGTTTTTAGTATTTCAGTGATACAAAAGAGAAGAGTTGTGGCCTATAAAGGCACATTAATGTAGGACTGCATGAAAACAACATACCACTCAGGTGAGTCATAACCACAGTAAAAGCACCTTGATATATACAATTAATTTTATAGGTAAAAGAGTCAGAAAGCCTACCTTGTTTGATTAGTCCCGCACACTTAACAACTGGGGCTCAGCCCCAAAACTCACACACTAATTACAAGGAACAGTGTGTCAATCAGAATGTCTTTTCGTCAACAAAAGCAGCTCCTGGTCGGGATGGATATTCCTGGTTGCCGCAAACGTCCGCCACATTGATTACTCCGCTAAGTTGACGCAAGCGCCGTCCTAGGTAAAGCACAGGCGCCAGGGAAGGTCATGGCGTTGTGAATTCCGGTCATTGTATGTTAACCCTTTAAAGACGAAACGTGTGTGTTTTATATAAGGACTCAGTGCGTACCGCGCTGTAAACACTCTCCACTTCGGTTATAAAAACCAATCTGTTAATCTTTTATAAGGCAAAAGTTGCTGTTTGTTCTGAGATCCGTACAAAACACATAAACGCAATGTGGGCACCACGTAGAATTTTTTAATGTTAAACCTGGTGGTGAGTAAAGATACCGCTAGGCTTTAAAAGGTTAAATTAAAAAATTCACTAAGTCAGCTGGTCAGAATGTGCAATAACCATAGAGCATTTCTGACCGAGCGCCAACATAGAGAACATGGCAGCAAAACTAAAATACAAGTATGTGTTACGGCTTAACAACAATGGGAAGTTGTAGTCCAGTTTGGATTTGTTATGGCTGATTCCTGGAATATTTAACAATTATCTTTCAATTGCATAGGTTATGTAGCGTGGACTGACAGACCGATCATAACCGGTGATTAGGTAGGCATTTAGAAGGAGGTAGTGGTGGCCTGTTTTAGGGAATTCTTCGGAAACCCCCAGCAGACGAGAGAATGCATGAGAAATGTCAGTAGGGAAAGTCGATAATTTAGCCAATATTTGAAACGTGTACCTTCCGAATAGAATCCTAGAACGTTAGTGTTAATACCAGCCTGCTTTTGTCCTATCACGAGGACACAGGTGCGCACCCAGAATTTTTCCTTGGGGGACGGGGGCTAACTCTGAGGCTATATAAAATATGTTTCATTTTAAAAATTATGCTATAAAAATCCTGTTGTAAGTACAACATAACACTGTTTGCAACTGCATTTATATACATACGAATATAACTACATGTTCCATGACTCAATCACAGTGTCCTATCTTCTCGTTTTTTTTTTTTAATTTTATTAATTTAGTTTTCAAAATTCGAATGTACTGGTCATCAGCCGATTTCAGAGGCTGATTTCGGCTGAAGGGAAAATCACGTAAAACTTTTGACATCATAATATCTACAAAATCTGTGTCTTTTAAGTTGGGGTTTGGGGGGGGGGCTGCAGCACCAGCAGCCCCCCTCCCGCCCTCCCTTGGGTGCGCCCCTGCGACGACACACGCATATTGTACTATTGTGTATACATCTTGGTTCTTGGTACGCCTTAATTGCAGATACAGATCTATTGTTGACACAAATGATCAATAGACGGAATTCTATGCTGTGTAACGACACCTTTTGTTGATAGATCCGATGAACGGAACAAATATTGAACTAGCCGGAGGTATAAAGGTCATTGTTATTGTTTCCGTAAATGTATAAGGGGTTGCGGACAGAGTTCACAAATATCCTTTCATATCGTGCAGATTTACAGGCCCACAAATCTTGCATTGTTAGTATTATATTTAGGAAATGCGAGTTTATTTTACAACAGTTAAATTACATTTAACCCATTTTTTGTGCACATTAGGTTGACCAGATTTCGTGAGTTAAAAGTTACACACTATGCAGAAAATTGCCATGTATTTACTGCGTCCTGCCATTGCTGTGAATATAACTTCCAAAATTTGGATAACAGAATACGAATGTTTGGATGTAAAATGAGTTCCAACTGCTGCGACATATATTAATGAAATAGAATACGTTATCCGTGATCTGAGGCTTCCGCCGCGATGTTGATGAGAACTGCGCCCTGCTGGGGTATTACGCAGCGTCGAATGTCGAATCTCTGGACGTGACGAAAAGCAGCTTCCCCCCCCCCCCCTGCTAGAGTTGTACTATCCGTGATCGCAGGCTTCCGCCGCCACATAATACCCCAGAAGAACGCGGTTCTCGAGAGTACCTTATGTAGCATCCGAACACAGAATAGAAATGACATTGAGGGCACCCCATGACAATGTGGAGGTATAGGCTCTACCCATTCGCAACCCAGCACTAGGAGGTGGGTGGTCAGCACCACGCTCCGGCCAATTTACCCCAGGAAAAGACCCGTTAGGCACTGTACAGGAGATTGGGTGGGCTTCGGGGCCAGTCTGGACGACACGGAAAATCTTGCCCCCACCGGGATTCGATACCTGGACCGTCCAGCCCGTTGCGAGTCGCTATACCGACTGCAATATCTCGGCCACCAAGAGGTGCCACAGTAAGCAAAAAAAATCATGATTACCTGTCGAGTAGTTGCATATTTATGACACCAAATCTGCACTTCTGCAATCCACTGGCATAAACAAAACAGTTTCTTGTGGTCTGTCTCTCAGACGCGCATCTACTGATCATGTATATTGTTGCAGTAAATTTGTCCCTTCAGATGAGGTTGCTAGGTTGCGATCATCACACCAGCAATTTCAGGTCCTTGTAAGCGTAACAGCAGATGACGTTGTCCTGAAACTTATGTACTACTGCTAAAACTTACATTTACATTCTACCACTTTTTGGTGTAAAGAATTCTTGTGGGTTTAAAAGAACAGAATTCTAGTGAATTTTCAGAGGGTGTCTTCTTAGGAGTAGAATCGTATGACAGCTTTATTATCATTTCAGATAATTTCTAAGAATGAAACAGACTGAGAAAGGTGAATTTTGGTATGTCATACCACAGTAGGGGCCATATGCAATTGAATTTAATAAATGTCAGGTATCCAATCATCCTTACCAAGGTTAAAACAGAATTTTCAGGTCTCCAAAACAGACTGCTCTTTATTCACTTAGCCATGGCATCCCCCCCCCCCCCCATTTAAAGCGAAATTTGGTGCACAAAAGCTGTCTTGTGAGTCTTGTCATTTTCTACATGTTGCTAAAATTGCATCTGAAACATGTGCACATGCGCACACACACACAAGGAATGATAACCCAGTACTGTGGGAGATAAGTACCTAGGCTGTCTCCAAGACACTGTACACCAGGATGCATGATAGAACTATACTACTAATGATCACCTACATTTTAACTGTTTGACTTTTATACGAGGCGTGTTCAAAAAAAGACCGAACTTTTTAAATAGCGCGCCAACCAGCACAAATGGCGCGCTGCTGCTACTGAGCCCACCTAGCGGCAGGTTTTGACAACAAACTGCCATTTGCCCCGTTTCACTATGAGCATTAGTCATCAAGCTACATCCGCTGAACTGAGCACGTGCACAAGCTGTTCGTCGGATTAGTGACACAGTGACAATGAAAGAGCTTGAAGAACAACGTGTGTGTGTGAAATTTTGCTGCACACTTGGTAAAAATTTTACAGAGACATTTCAATTGCTTAACCAAGCATAAAGAGAGGACTGTATGAGCCGAACGCAGTGCTATGAGTGGTTTAAGCGTTTTAAAGAGGGCAGAATGTCTATTGGTGAAGATCCCAGGCCTGGACGACCTTCCACATCAACAGACGACGACCATGTCGAGAGAGTTCGTGCTGTGATTCGTGGAAATCGTCGTTTAACTGTCCGAGAAGTTGCTGACGAAGTGGGCATCAGCATAGGATCTTGCCATCAAATTTTGACTGAAAAACTTCAGATGCGTCGTGTCAGTGCAATATTCGTGCCGCGTTTTTTGACTGACGATCAGAAAGAGAACCGTGTTGATATCAGTCAGGGAGTGCTTGCCAATGCAAACACAAGAAGTAATGAAAACTTCCTTAAGAACACCATAACAAGAGATGAGACGTGGGTTTATGGCTATGATGTTGAAACCAAGATGCGATCGTCGCAGTGGATGGG
Source organism: Coptotermes formosanus (assembly GCA_013340265.1). Taxonomy (NCBI): domain Eukaryota; kingdom Metazoa; phylum Arthropoda; class Insecta; order Blattodea; family Rhinotermitidae; genus Coptotermes; species Coptotermes formosanus. The sequence continues at coordinate 339,303 of BLKM01001271.1, forward strand.
GAAAGGCTCTCCTCGACCAAAAAAAGCACAGATGAGTTGGTCAAAGATCAAGGTGATGTTGGCTGTGTTTTTTGATTGCAAAGGCATTGTCCATCATGAATTTGTCCCATGTGGTTATATGGTAAACAAACAGTTGTACCAGGACTTTTTAGTGTGTTTGAGGGATCCTGTGCGCAGGAAGAGGCCTGAATTGTAGGAAAACCAAACTTGGATGTTGCACCACGGCAATGCGCCAGCTCACGTGTCGCTCCTCATCCGCAGTTGTCTGGCAAAACATCAGATATCCGTTGTGCCCCATCCACCCTATTCTCCAGACTTAGCCCTAGCAGACTTTTTCCTGTTTCCCAAACTTAAAACCACTTTGAAAGGACGTCGTTTCCAAATCATAGAGGAGATTCAGGAAAATGCGACAAGAGAACTGCGTGCCATCACAGAAAGTGCGTTCCAGGAAGCATTCCAACAATGGAAGAAACGTTGGGAACGGTGTATTGCCAGTAGAGGGGACTACTTTGAAGGGGACAGTACTTAAAATGTTGTAAAATGAGCAATAAAGTCTTTATAGCAAAAGTTCGGTCTTTTTTTAAACACGTCTTGTATACCTATGTACGGTGTGCACAGGTTACTAGTTGGGTTCTGTGCTGTGTCACTTTGAACTGTTTGCCTCATGATAATCCCTAGGGGATCAAAACATGTATGAGTGATCAATGTGCTACTGTAATTAGAGATATGGGATCAGTGTTGTGTGTTTTGTTCACCTGAGTGTTGTGAATTGATTATCATCAATGCACGGAAGGAATAATATAATCTTTTGTGTTAGCAGCAGTACAGTACAAAGGTTAGCTTTGTCATGGATATGCATACATTAATATGATCTGCAGCTCGCATGAACTCAGTGGTGTGAAAGAAATTCAGATTCTTTGAAGGAAATATTTCATGAGTTTTCCAGCTTTCAAGGAAAATCTGTGCCCATCCCATGGAAGCTGTCAGGTGAAACCTAAGAGTTTTTCCACCCTTTTTGATATTTGTAGTTGTGGAATAACAACGTTAATTTTCTAGGTAGATTACTGATTTATAACCACACAAAATTTCATATTGCTGTAAGCTGAAATTAGTATGACTGATACAACTATGTTTAAGTATCTTCCATAAAATATCTGCATCACCCTACATGTTTTCACACAGTTCTATCTTCTGGGGCGCCCCAGTATATAAAAACTATTACATATATTAATATACTTTCACTATTATATTCAATGCAGCATATCTAATACTTTTATTCTTTCTGTTTCAACAAAACACAAATAATTATTTACAAGTTTGTTACAAATGAATAAATATTTTTTTATTGGAAATGTATCACTGGGAGTCACTTGAGGAACTGCTACTGGAATCTGTTGACATCACTTCTACATCCTCTGCAGTGTGATTCCTGGTATCCATTGAGACACTACCTTGTCCTCCAACTGTCATGTGGATTTCACCAGATGGATGCCAAGCAAACTGGTTTTGCTGTGATGCAGGAAGCTCTGAAACATCACCATTAGTTTATTTCAAACAAGGAGAACAATGCCACTGACACCTACAATATCTTACACCAGTTTATGGATAAATAACAACATGTAGAACATGGTTCCATTTAATTAGGAACTGTCCTGACGTGCGAAAGTTCTACCCACTATTTGCTGTGTGCCTGAAATGCATATAGGGGTTAAAGTTGAACTGGTTTATATGTATGCTCCAACATGGACCCATTCTGAATATGGATCATTACTGCAGACATTAGAGTGGTCCCTATGCACGCCATGAAAGCATATGGCAATAAAGTATTACAAATGCTGGCTTCCAGGACATATTAAAACACAAAGGTTTGACACTGTAACAGGGAAGAAAAATAAGACTGAAATGTGATGCCATGAAATCTGAATGTTACCAACATTCCACCAGCCCACAAAGCAGTATGCAACAGAATGAATCCTGATACTATGCAACTGTGAAAATCACATCAAATTTAGAAAGGACAATGAACATTTATCTCCTACAATGCAAGTTTCTTTCACGTGGTAACAGAGCAAAAGAAATTCCATTACTGGTACAACAAAATGGGTAATTAACTTTCACATTTTTGGAAATTCCATATGCACATAAACTTTAAAGTTTTCAGGGAATGTCATATGTGTATGGATATATCAAAGAAGAAAGAACTCTACGAATGCTTAATTTTAGACCTCACTGAGTAGGCAGTAATGGATTTTACACAGTGTAATAAATAATGGAAACAACAAAACAATGTGGTTAATGTAACAGTGTTAAAAAATCTAAAGAACTGACCTGATCCAGGTGGATGGCCTGTTCTGTGGAGGTCAGACAGACTGTTCTGTTGCTGCAGAAGATGACCATTGATTGGCAGATCACTTAAACGACCAAGGTACCCCAGTCGCATGTCAATATCTAGAACACAAAAGCAGCTTTTGTACAGTAACATATTATTTGTCTCTCGGTTAATCTGATGCTGCTATTTCATATAAATAGGTTAAAGCAGAGAATCGGAGTTGGCAAGAAGAGTATGTTGTGGGGAGAAACTGAAGGAGCAAGTGTGACCTACTACAGGCTTGTTTGACAGGACAGGCTGAGGAAAACTCTCAAAAATGTCGCTGAGATTTGAACTAAACACATGTCAGACATGATACGCTCAGTGATATTTCACATTTTCTATGGCTTTATTTGTTAGAACTTCCACCATCAGTTGGAACCACTGAAAACAAATGATTGGCTACCTGTTGGATATGGTCGTCGAGGATCACCTTGCTGCCATGTCAGGGGAGCACACACAGCATTAGATGCACTGATTCTGTGAGCAAACTTGATTAAGTCTTCCGAGGGCACTGGTCGCTTGTTGGCTCTTGATATGGACTGAAGTTTTTGCTTAGCTTGGTATATAGCAGTTGCCTGCGTGCAGAAATCACAGTAACCTTAAATCCAATTAAGGTGACGCTCTGATATACATAATACCATGTCAGTATCAGTATAACTGTAGAACTTATTATTATTATATTAAACTGACTGCAAAGTGTGTGCTAAGATATAAGTCATATAAGGGAAATGATTTTCTTAAATTTCCGTGACTATAAAATATACTACAGCACCTTTTCATTCACTGTGCACAATATATTTAGTAGCTACTGATATACTACCAAAAACATTTAAGCAACAGGAATTTTCTAAATTTTATTATACATCATCTTAGTAATTAAACCAACATACACTTTACCTGTGAGTAATCCCTAACTGTCTACAGTTTACCTCCTACACGTTTTGGCCCCACCTGGGCCATTATGGAGTATCAATTACAAGGAGAAGTTACAAGATACAGTGTTGCACATATCATAAAATCAAGTTATGCCTTTACAAATATAAAATATAATGGTGTAAATATGTATAGTAAAGGTAAGGTTGCCCTATAACATGCCATGAAGGCACAGAGGAGGAGCGGAGGTATAGCTGTACTTGTTCTTTGGTGCTAGGTGGGGGTGGGTGGTCAATACCATGTGCCAGCTGCTTTATCCCCAGGAAAGAGACCTGGTACCCATCATACAGGAGGCTGGGTGAGACCCAGGGCTGGTGTGAATGGGGGCAGAATATCTCATTCCCAGTGGGGTTCAAACCCTGAACCGTCAAGCCTATAGTGAGTCACTATGCCAACTACACTGTCCCGGCCCTTTAAAAATGTGGAGCAGAGAATTAAAATATAAATAATGATTATTACAGTCAATACTTCTCTGGAACACCCATGTCTGTTGTTTTCAAATACTCATCAGAAAGTACAAGCTTGTGGCACGCTCTAATGGTATGAAATTCATATCAGATTTAATCATAATCTATTCAGTAGTTCTAAAGTTGAAGCACAGGCAGATAGAGAAACAGTTACAATCCCCCTTACATGTTATCTTTTATGCATATCATGCAGACAACATGTAATATGTACAAGCTATGGTTGGAAGCTTCATTCACATTTTTTCCCTTACCTGTGCATAGAATCACACTCTTCCTTCACAGTAATGGTTACTATCCAACTTTTACTGAAAACACAATGCATCACTGCATTGACGCACAAATACAATGTCGTGATGATGTTCGTCGACATCTTGAGCATATCAGAAAGGAGGCACAAAGAATCATTTAGCATAAATCACGGCCTCCCATTTAGGGCTTGATATTTTCTCCCTCCCACACTGCAGTCAACTGAGAAACACACTGTAGCATAAAAGGATGTGTTCGTACCATGTTAGTACCCACTTACAAGAATTTGTTCTGCTTCCTTCAGTTGCCGCTGAAGTTGTTGGATGTACTGGTCTTGTCTCTCAACTTCTCTTTTCAATGCCTCCATCTTACAGTTAATTTTTGCTTGTTCATTTGCCAATTTAAGAGCCTCCTTCAGTTCATTGTCCTTAGCAACCAGTAACTCAGTAATCAACAAATGCTCAGAGCTTGATAGTTTCTGATGTTTTTGTGCAATGGTATTTTCAATTAATTCCCTACAACACAAAGCAGTAACTTACATTCTTGTAATAAAACTAAAAAGTTACTGTTTCACCTTGTCACTGTAAATTTGAAGCCAGAGTGACATAATCAGTGTAATATCTCGGAATGCAGGAATATGGCAACATTAAGACCACATCTGTGCATGATACTAAATACACTCACCCAGAATTTTATATATATTTTTTGCTTTAATGAAATAATTTCCAAGCAAATTTACAATTGTTTACTTATTACACTGTACAATATTAATGCAGGCAATTGCACAGTAGGTACAGGAAGCCACGGATTAAACCAAAGAATAATCCAGAAACAGTAATACTAACATTCAAAGTTCCTCCGTAACAATGCTTTCAATAGCTCGGATATTGCTTCGAAGAATTGGAATATTAATGGAAAAAAAAAAGCATAAGAAACAACGCGGAAGGGGATCGTGGCCTACTTGCAAGGAGGGACTGAAGCAATCCACAAAAATTATTCGTTAGGATAGCCGGTCTCCATGCCTAGATTTGAATTCGAGACCTCCCCAACATGAAGCAGGCGTGTTTTACTGCGACATACAATCGAAGTGCTTAGAAAGTATTAACATAATCGCTCGAAAATTTTACTTACTTGCAATAAACACTGCAAAGTGAAATATCTGAAAGTGTTTGCGTCATAAGATGTGTGACTAATTACTTACTTTGAAATTAATTCGATATCATCAATTAAAGCAAGCAGTTTTTCACCTGTGCTCACATTGTTTGACGCCATGTCTCGTATTTACATTCCCCCTTCCCTTTTTGTCATGGTGACCACCGGCAGCATAAATTTCCCTCTTCGACGCAGTTGACTGCTGCATATTGCTCCAGAAGTAAAAAAACTGTGAGCTACAGTTATCCCAAATAAGTACTACAAACGCTGCGAGTAAGGTAGATAACAGCTTATAAAACTAATAATAAAAAGCGCCTAAATCAATTAAATATATATAAACTATTACAGAAGTAAGTATAGCCGCCACATTCATTAACAGAGCACTGGAATATTGTGATAATGATTCCGCTCCTGTTTGCTGCAGACGACTTGTTTATAATGCCCCCTTTGGGTATGAAATGTGTGTTATGTGGTGTCTGTACACTAATGCTTAATCGTGATATGACTCTTGACGTCGTATCCATGCAGCTCCGTGTTTGAATGTCGTTACAGAACGAAATTCAGAAGTGTATCAAGAAGATGATATAACTACAGCATATTGGGGCCGCAGTATTCGTTTCATTTGTCGTGTGCTTCAAATTATATAGGTATATTACCGTCACAATGCGATAGTGACAAGTCTTTTCGAAGTCTCATATGTAGGGAATGTGACGGTGGTTATGTTGGTGTACGTGACATTTGTCAATTTTGAATTTCGTCCTTGGTGATTCATCTGTTTGACAGATTTTGAAACTATGTATTATCCGTTGGTATTACAATAGCGGAGGTTATTTGTAGGCGTGTGTTTAATATTTCCGTATAATGAGTGATGAAAACATTAGGAGGAGAGTAGTTAATAGTTTCCGTAAAGCTATTGATTTTGAGCAGCAGAATAATGACGTGGTGAGTAGGTATTGAAAAGGAACATTTGTTTAAATTAACATTTGCACTCTCGTTAGATGATTCCGTACGTTCGTATGATAATGATCATGTGGTTGAAGTGCCAGTTTGATTTCATGCAAGTTGCTTATTTCAGGAGGCATATCGGAATTATTTAGAAGGGCTTGCTCTTGTGGCTGCGGCTCTCCAGCAAGATGCAGAGAGTAGTTGGTCGCTTGGAAATCCATCCCTTACTCCCAAAGAACGAAGTAGTCTTATCGGATTTGCAAAACAGAGTGTTGACCGTCTTATACTACTTCTTGAGAAGCAGGGTATGACTGATTTAAAACACAGTTTTTGAGGCTGTCAATAGTTTACAAGTTATAATGAAATATGTTGTGGTGTTATGCTCGGGGAAGAGAAGTTAGAAAATTTACGTTAGGCATCCCGTTTTGTGACATAGTAATACAAATACTTAATACTGTCTATACAACTACATAGTGATGTTCTTTATTACTAGATAATGGACGTTGATCAAAATGTGTTGCCAAATAAAAACTAATATAGAATATCACTGAGTAGTTGTGTCAGTAGTATTAAGTCTTTGTATTATGACAAGTCAGAACACATTGACTAGGGATTTAAGTAACTTTAGCACAAACCCTCTTGAGTCACTATCATGGTACGAGTTTTAGATTGTAATGCTCTACTCTTCATTGTATATTGTTCTTTATGGTAAGAACATTACCTTTTTGTTTCCTGTTTCTTCCTTGTTCTGATTTTGTATTTGTATTATTCAGTATTGTAAATGGTGGTAGACACAATCAGGTACCACTGATCTAATTTCTGAGCACCTTTAGGAAGTTAGTTCCGTTGTCTAAAGCTGTTCCCAGCAATGAGATGAGTAAATTTTATTTTGTTTGTACTGTGCTTTTTCGATAATCAGGTCACAATATTCAGTCTGACAAATGCAGTATATTATTTCCAGATATTTTTATATTAGAATGTCTTGTTAATCCATCCTACATGTGTCAATCTGTCATGGGATCATCATCAGGGACTCTTATCAGAGTGATATTTCACAAAACTGAACTAGCAATCAATATATGCATTAAAAAGATATAAAAAGTCAATCAGTTAATTTATTTTATAGTTAATTTAATGTTTTTTAACATTAATTTCTAGTCTACCAGGATCAATTACACAACAAATGCCGACATCTTAACTGATCAACTTTTTATATCTTTTTAATGTGTATATGGCTTGCTAGTTCAGTCTTGTGAAATATTACTTGGATATGAATCCCTGATGCTGATCCCATGAGGGATCAAAACATGTTGGATTGATCAACAAGGCACTGTAATATAAAAACATCTGGAAATAATATAGTGTATTTTGTTGGGCTGAATATTGTGGTTTGAAATGAGTAAACTAGAGCAATTATGTACTTATTGTGTCTGAGTTTTAATTAATCCCTTTGTAATATGTGTTCCTCAGTCTGTGGGATTTTAAATTGAAGCTTGAGTGTCTGTCTACATCTTTAACTAGTTTTACAAACCTACAGAACAATTATATGAAGAATACCAGAGTGGGAACAGTTTCCAATACACTGATTTTTCATTCCCATCTGTTGTATTTGGCACATTCCATCTATTAAGAGCTACTTTTGCATCAAATATATTTTCTTTGTGACCAGAGGAATATTCTGGTGGAGATTACTTACATGTCTTAATAGTCAAATGAGGTCAGTTATTTAACAGACCTTATACAGTAAGGATAGGAGATGGCTCAGTCAGTATGGTGAGTGGGCTATCGGCTGGATGATGAAGGGTTTATGGTTTGATTCCTGGCAGAGGCACAGGAGTTTTTTCTTCTCCAGGATGCCCAGACTGGCTCTTGGGCCCACCCAATCTCATATTCAGTCGACAGCACAGGTACAGTGGTCAGGCCATGAAGCTGAAAACTCACTTCCATCTAGTTCCAACTAGGGCTACTGTTATTTCACGTGCCTTCATGGCATGCGTAGGGATGTTACTCGGACATTGTCATGAACATGAATCCCGCAGGTGATGGGTCATAAAGTACAGTCCTGGTGTTAACCTGAACTGACCAATTCAAAGAATGAGAATCTGTTACAAGAGACAGTGACACAGCTGGACTGAAACCAGTTCTGTTGAATACAAGTCCTTAGTGTAACGCTAACATGATCTTATTTATTAATGGAGTGGTGTTGGAAATCTAGCACATGTGAAATTGTTGAAGATATTGCTAGTTATCATTTATGTATCATTTAAAGCTTCTTTTCTCACCCACACCTTTTTTGTATAGATCATGGGCGTAGTAACGTATTTAAAGCAACAACACAAGTTCTGGACAATGAAGGAGCTAAACGAAACTACAAGGATTTACCCACTGAAGGGACAGCAGAACAGAAGTCTTTAGCAATAGGAACTTCACCTAAGCAACAGACTGTCAGAAGAGGAGCTGCATGTATGTGATTGCTGTGGTACATATGTTAGAGTTGAGTGGCACCTCTTGCTCTGGCTGTGTTGGTCAGTTTGAGTACCATTTTTTGGAGCTGTTTATTGATTTGTGCTTTGTCCTGTGTCATCGATTATGATTACTGAGTTAGTGAGGATGTGAGACAAGGTATTTGTGGTCTGTTTTTAAGGTAGAACTGATTCACAGCAAAGACTTAGACTGACTACCTTCTGGATATGAAGCAGGGCTGCTGACAATGTAGAAAAGACTCAAAGAACCGGTCGGTGAAACGCACACACACAGCTTTCACTGTCTTTCCTCATGCTCTGTATAACAGTAATTTACACGTTTCAGTATTCACTCATACCATCATACTACATGTCTCCAGTTTCCATGACAGTTTTGATCATTAGGTTAAATTGAGTTTTGTTCTATGTCTGAGAGGTATTATAAACCATTAGTACAATTTTACCATTTAGGACAGACTCATGGGGGTCACTGAAATAAGCAGCCCATGATAACATTGCAGTCTGTTTTTAGAAAATGATTCTCGGTACATAAAGTACATTTCCAGTAAAGACTATCTAGTTACTTCTAGTGGTAATAATTTGAAATGTACCTGACTTGTGCTATGCAGTGATCAACATTTTTCCTCACCAAATGGATAGAAATAGGGAGGTGAATTCTTATTGCAATTTGAACGCATATTGAAGGTAAACCTTGAGGTGAAATTTTAAATGTCAGCAGCAGTATCTGTTCTGGCTGTGCATTGCACATACTGTCTTGGTTGTATATTTGCTCAGACTCAGTAGTTTTTAACATGCTCCATGTCCGTGCATTAGTTCATATAAAAGCAATAAACCATCAACTAAATGCACAATGTGTACTATTATATTCACTATAAATATTTCTTCCTCCTACATGTTTCAACCCCACCGGGTCACCTTCAGTTAGTCTCCTGCCCTCGGCAAGTGCGTGTTCGCTCACAACTGGTATGTAGAATTTTCAGTGACAACCTTCATTGTACATTGGCCTATTGTTTCTATTTGCAATAATTTCTTGGTTTAGTCTCATAGTTGCTTACATTGTGTTTTCAGAGTGCAAAGTCAGCAGCACATGTTTATTTAACTGTGTCAAAGCAACTTTATATCTATATAACCGTTCTCCCTGAAGATGACTCGGCGGGGTTGAAACATGTAGAAGGAAGCAATACTTATAGTGCATATAACAGTACACATGGTGCATTTAGTTGGTGGTTTATTGCTTCAGTAGTTTTTGTTTTGATGCTTTTTTTGAAAATGGTTTATGCGTATGCCAGCCATCATATAAACTTAATAACAAGCAATTATTTTTGCATTGCTGCTTTTCTCGTATCCCAGTTTTCTAGTAAACTGCTAAGATGAACAGAAGAGGTACAAGCAAGTTGTCAGTTTGTTTTTGGCATGACAAACTACTGAGAGTGATTCTGACAGATTATAAATTTGAATCAGAAGTTTGTATATCATTAAAATTTGAGAGAAACCCAACAAATATGAATAAGAGAATAATGTAACCAAATCAGCCTGAAAGTAATGCATACTTTGTTTCCACCAGTACCACCAAAAAAACATTAATTTTGCACTGTATTTGTACATTTTTAGTACTCTTAGGTATTTTACTAGAAGCTGCCATTGAAAATAATTTATTTTCTTCTGTGTCTAACTAACTAACTACATGATACAGAGTCCTTCATTCGAGAAATTCCCTGCATTTTATGGAACCCAGAGGTTCATTACTGCATTTACAAGAGCCCACCACCTGTCCATATCTGGGCCAGATCGATCCAGTCCATGACCCCCACCCCACTTCTTGAAGATTGGTTTTGGTATTATCCTCCCATCAATGCATAGGTATTCCAAGTGGTCTATTTTTGTCATGTTTCCCCACCAAAACCCTGTATGTGCCTCTCCTCTCCCCCATATGTGCCACATGCCTTGCCGATCTAATTGTGCTTGATTTTATCACCAAAATAATATTTGCTAAGGAGTGCAGACCATAAAGCCTTTCTTATATGTTACATAACAATTGTTTTAATACATTTCTTTGTTTTTTACTGTAATTAAACACTATTGACTGAGTTTCTTATAGTTGATGTGTAACAGCATGTTCTTATTCTATTTAACCTCTCCACATTTTTATGTGTGTTGTATTTAGGGGAGCATTAAATTCAGGTGAATATGGTGATTTCTTGAATGTACCTTTGTGACCATCTTTCGGAGTTGGTGAAAGAATTAATGTGACTCTGGTGTTACAGGCGAACAGAATAATAGCACAAGGTGTGATGAATCACCAATTGCATGCATGCAGCGTGAGAACAAATTGTTGGTGGCACGTTATTCGTCAAGGCTAAAAGCTGCTTCAACAGCCATTCAGCGTCAGAATTTGCAGTTAGAACTTGAGCGTCGCCTGACAGAAAATGCTGCTATTGCTAGACAGCGACAGGAAGTCTGGGAACAGCATCGAAGTGAAGTTGCTGCTCGTTGTCATAAAATTGCAGATGTGTAAGCTTTTGTGTTCATTTTACGTTATCAGTATCATCATACTCATGAAACGTATTCTTCATGCTCTTCTGGCTCTGAAACCAATTCTTCAACAGATTTAATTGCACCAGCAGCTAGACTCCATAGTACTGGTGACTTCTTCCACAGAAGGAAGTGGTTGGGGTCTGAAGTTGGCCAATTGCTTGCATCTTAGTGCTAAGCTGTAGAACGGGGCTGGCCAACATGTGGCCCTCAAGGAAACTATTTGCAGCCCTCAGTTACCTGAGTAGTTTCAATAATAAAATTTAATAGACATAATATAATAGGTGTACAGAACATAATGTGACAAGTTTATTAGCAGAGAAAATGCTTAAAAACTATAACTCTTCACTTTTAAGGCAGCTCGCAGTAAACCAATCAATCTTTGTGTTTTACCGAGTTTAGTATGGCCTACTGCTTTGTCATTCAACCGTACTTTTAGCACAACTTTTAGCTGATTCAATCACCTCCTCCCTTTTGACACACACACACACACACACACACACACATGTGTGTGGCCCTCAGGCAAGTCCCCAGTGAATTATGTGGTCCTACTGTGGGTTGAAGTTGGCCAGCCGTGCTGTAGAATGTGAGGAGGTTTGCTGCCATGTACTGTATATGGCATCAAAGAGTGGTGCTCACAAACAGTTGAGCTTTCCTTTTTAGGACGTTGATTAGTTGGAAACAGTATCATTAGTCACAAAAGTGACTGGTTCGGTGCCACTTGGCCATGACTGCTTCCTTGCACTTCGTGTCCAATTTATCATTCGCTGTCATCTTACTATTTGATGTTACGTGGTCTGAGTTGCTGAAGGCATCATTGAATAAACTATGAACAGGATAAATACCAGCAAACTTAAAAGGGTCAGATTTCCTGAATACTTGGAACATGTATTCTCAGTAACATCCAGAAGAGGTGGAAGGGAATTGCTGTATTCCACTTTGGAATACTGTATTCATGTTTTCCAGGTGCAATTTTATTATGTATTTATTATGTATGTAATTATGTATTTCCCGAGTCTTGATCTCCATTTATTGCTGAAACAAAGCTTGTTGTCAGACCATTACATATTTTTCCTCATATCATTAAATGCGTAATTCACTTATTTAGAACCTGGATGTGCATATCTCTCTGAAACACTTTGGCGCCATTACTTTAACAATGTCTGCATTCTCTGTGATTACATTAATTTTCATTATATCACTGTAATATCACTGAAACAATAGCATGATAATTACAAAAACGAATAATGTCATTTAAAGGGCTGTGAGGCAATAAAATGCCAAGAGTTACTTTGAGGGTGAAATAACTCAGGATGGTGTAATGGAGGGTCTACGGATCAAGAAGACCAAACCCTGCAAATTGAAGATGAAAAACACACTATCTAAGCATTGCCTATATCTAATCATAGTGAGTTTAATAGAACTCATGTCACTGATTCAGTAAGTTTATTGATATAGAAATGAAGGACACAGTATGAAATTTTGATAAGCACTTGTTCTTTATTATAGAAAATTTCAGATCACTGAAAAAATTGAGAGTGGAACAATCACAGAAACAGACTTTAAAAAGCAGAGATTGTATGCTGCAGCATTACAGTATGAGGAAGAAAATTCTTGGCTGAAGAGATCAAAACAGGATCTACTTTTTCGACAACAAGATGAGAAATTCCAGAGGTAAGCAGCAAAGTTAATTATTCTGTTCAGTAGTAATTCATTCTAGCTTTCTGTTAGCTTCGCATCTGATTTGTACTGGCTAATGCCTTAAAGTTGATCATAACTACTTCCTCTGCCATCTGTATGTATTTATTTTATGTACCTTATATAAATATATATGTATGTATGCATATTTTAATTTTAGAGACATCATTAATCAAATTCTTCTTGATCGGGTTCATCCTTATGGTTCTCTGCTCTGCCAAATGCAGTATGCTGTTATAGACAAAGTTAATCCAATGATTACAAAACACCAGGCACTGTTAGTCCAAAGATATGGCACTGCAAGTTGCATCAGTAAGAACAGCAGTGACACAAGGCATCATATTTTGCCTGGCATTGATCATGATATGTGCAATCTCTCAATGGATGACTCCAACAACCATGAAACTATGAGGAATCAAGATGTCAATGAAGAGACAATAGCCCAAGTAGAGTGGCAGGCATTCTACAGGCACTTTCAGAACATTGCTATCGGTAGGTTTAAGCAGGCTGCTTTACTATATTTTATGTATGTGTGTGTGTGTGTACATGGTGAAGAGAACTTCATGCACAAACTGTTCATGGTGTGATTCCTTGGTGAAAATAAAATAAGTAAAAAATGTTACACAATTGAGTTGCATATTACAGTCCCATTTTAGGTTCACAGACTGTATCTGTGGTGGCACTTTTACTTTGTAATGTTACTGGACATAAAAGTGTCTGTCACTTTGGTTACAATGTCAGTGTATGTTAGTCTAGGAAATAGAATAGAATAGAATAGAATAGAATAAGTATGGGTCAAGCCCCTATGGTCCTGATGCACGTAGGCCGTACCGGCTCTTTGTGCCCCCTTCCTAGGCCGAAGTCATGAGAGCCTTGTCCTTCTAAAGAAGTTCCACACTGCCCCCAGACTCAGACCTCTAATGTCCTTAGGGTCCATAAAAAAGGATCCCAGATAAATATGCCTGAGTGTCACCAGGGCTCACACTCATGCAAACGCAAGGGCTGAGGTTTCCTCCCCAGCCCAGTTATCTTTCAAAGTCCCCAGGGACAAGAAGCTCCCTGTCAGGTCCCCCTGTGGAGCTGCTGCATGGAGAAAGGTGCTCCATCACCAGAGCCCTCTCTACCTGTCACTCAAAAGTCCCCAGAAATGAAACCCCTCCTCCAGGTGCCCCTTACAGAGCCCCTACATAGAGGAAGATGCTCCATCTCCAGAGCCCTCTCTACATATCTCTCAAGGTCCCCAGTCCAGAGCCCTTAGTCTAGGAAATACTCATATGCCTCAAGTCCCATGATTATTACAGTAAAATCTGTGATATCTGGTATTGGATTATCCATAAATCTCTATTAACCGCTAAAGTGACAGCGTTTTAAGTTAAATAAGGTGCGACTTATTGTGTTATGATGCACAAATGCCACTACACCTTGTTATGTAACTAGTGGTGAAAAGGATTAGACAGTGCAGCGGGGAAAGCAGGACAGGATCTTAAGCGACAAGTTAAATGGTTAGGTCTGTCCATGAGGTTGCTAGGTACACTAAGATACGTATTGAGGTTAATATTGTGATATCCAGAAAATTGCGATATCTGGCAAACCTTTGGTCCTGGAGATGCTGGATATTGCAGATTTTACTACTCTTGTAAGCTTGTTAGCCATGCATTTATGGCATCGCGTGTAATTCGAAAGACTGGAGGGATCTGCATAATGCAAGCCCATTTTGCTCCCATCTTCCATGTTTGTGCCACATGATTTATTACATTCAAATTGGGGAGGCAGAATTACATTAGTCAGTGAAGCCAAACTTTTGAAGCTGGGCAACAGTGAGTACATATGAATATTCAGTTTAAACATTAAAATCGTACCCCATGTCCTATTTTAGCTGTTGACAGTCACCACAATGGAGCGTTGCACATTCACAGACTTGGTGATTTTGCAGGTGTGGCACACCTGGACATCCTAGACTAACTTAGGCTTCTGAGGTGATGATATCAGTGGTCCGTATTTTGTTCAGGTGCCATTTTCTTTGGCTGAAAGTGAGAAAAGGCTTTGAAAATTTAGAGTCATGTTTGATTTATGTTGCATCATGAAATGTGGAGTCGAGCTGCTTCACAATATGAAAGATTTAATGAAGCTGTGACAGAGTTGGGAGATGACTTTCAGTTATGTACCCAGTTGCAAGATGTGTCACATGCTGTCTCGCTTGCCAAAAGTGTGCCAGTGAGCATTATTCAGTAATGGCTTCTGTTAGTGTACAGTGGAATATGGTTCATATCTCCTAACATTTCAGGCATATTTGTTTGTAGCAACCTAACAGCATAGTGATGCACAGCTAAACAGAGGTGTCTGACCATCCGCTGTTGAGCAACAGATGTAAATGTAACACGCACTAATACAAATTATCAGTGGACCTTTAAGAGATGAACGGGATAATGCCATCCAATTAAATGAACACCCCTTATGTCCAAAAGGGAAAACACTGTCCTGCAGTGGGCATTTAAATTGAACAGTGCTCTGGCTATAGCAGTAGCCTGGGATTTAAAAGGCCATATGCTAAAGTTTAAAACAGAGTTTTAGTGAAATATGAGGAAGTAATAGTGTGTGTCTTGATTCCTGGTTATTGTTGTTGACAGTGCAATAAATGTAGATTAAAATTCGGATTTCAAGCAACATGCATTTTCAAACACAGTGTTTTCTGAAGGACATACACCTATGCACTCTTTAAGTGGCTCTGTTGAACAGAGTTCTTCAGTAGAGGCTAACAGGTTCTCAGCTAGTCAATAAATTCCCTGCATTTTGTGGAACCTGAAAGTTGATGGCCATGTTCACAAGCATCTGCCATTTTCTGTGTGCTCTTTGTTGGTAATATTTCCTGTGTCTTTCAGACATAAAGCAAGACATTAAGCTTCTTGAGACTCTGCTGATTGGTCTACTGGAACCACTTAATACAGAGAAAGGCCGAATAATTATTATGGAAGTTTTGCATCAGGTATACTTTGCTCCGATCAAATCTTACCTGATTTTTCTCCTCAGGTCAGTAACTAGAAAAGCACTTGCTATTCTCAGCATTAATAATTGTGTTTACAGTCTCAAAATGTTGATGTTACTTTCTGACCATTAACCCGTTTAGCTTCCATGTCTGTGACCTTATAGTTGTAAAATGCGGGTTTTGTTGCATTTTTGTTTGATTGTTAATTATTCACTGTGAAGCATTTACGTTTCCTGCCTTTTCTTGCTTGCCTCATCAGGAATTAGTGCATTTAGCCATCTAATACAGTCCTGTGCATCCTGTGCAACCCTTTCCTAAGTGACCCATGGATGGAGCCTTTATTCCCTTTAGATTTTAATGAGCATTGGTGCCATACAAATCTATAATCTGTAATACCTTTTCTCTTAGTAGCCCTAATCTGTGGAATTTTCATGAAACAGATTGGTCCTTACACACAGGGTTGAAGACAGGAAGTCCTGTAAATAGTGTGTAACAGTCTCTCAAAAAATTAAGAAGTACTTTTGACAAATTTGTTTTTTTATTTTTGAAGGTGTAGATATCTAAAGTAAATACAAATATGAATAAAATGAATGCAAACTTAATGTGTTCCATGTCCGTGCACTATATTATACAAAAACGCTAATCACCAACAAATGCACAAAGAGAGCTTTATCATCCGTGGTAACACACTCCTACATGTTTTGACCCTGCTGGGTCATCTTCAGGGAGAACTTTTTTGTTATCGTTACACTAAGGTTGCACTTTATAGTTGAGTGAGAATGAGAGAGTTCACACCTCCAAAAACAACGCAGTACACAGTCAACAGCACATTCTCACTCAACTGTAAAGTGTAACCTTAGTGTAAGGATAACAAAAAAGTTCTCCCTGAAGATGACCCAGCAGGGTCGAAACATGTAGGAGTGTGTTACGATTGATGATAAAACTCTCTTTGTGCATTTGTTAGTGATTAGCGTTTTTGTAAAATGAATACAGTTTTAAATTTGAATTGATTAAATCTTTGATGTCTAACATCAGGTTTACCCATCAGACGGCATGATACTTGAAACACTGAACGATGGGTATAGCCAAAGGCCTGTTATGGCCTTTATTATGCAGCCCCCATTGAAATATAGTCAGCTACACATCATACTGGGCATTTACTTGTGGTGTCAAAGGATTAGTAGTTTTTAAACACCTTTATGGCACTTCACCAAATCAATCATGTCTGAGTGGCCCACAGTTAAAAATGTTGCAGACCACTGATCTGTCATGTGAGGTGTATAGGGCTTTCCACAGATTTGCTAATGTATCTGTCGCCATTCATTTTATTGCAGATTGTCAGTTTGAATCTTGGCCAGGACACAGAACTATCATTCAGATTTTTAATGGTGTTCCTCAGTCCCTCCCCACAGATATCAGGATAGTTCCTCAGTTATGGCAGCATAACTGCTTCTGTCCATGTCCCTCCCAATTCATTACTAATTACTACAATTTGACACCACATCCATGTAATCCACAAACTATATGCTACTTTGAAAGCTGCTTCCTTCTGCTGTTGTACATTTCTTCTAGCATCTGTACCTCTATTAGAAGTTATCCTGCATGTCTCTTCCTGTGACATGAAGTGCCACTGTCGTGGATTCTTTTGTGTCCTCTGCTGATGACCCTGCATTGCTTCAAGAGGGCCTTCATTCCGAAGAACAGGTAGTAAGCAGGGACAAGAGCTTTGTGGTCTTAAGTGAGCTTCTGCATTATTATGGAAGAGCAGGTGGTTTTCAAGGGTGCAAGAGATGAGAATGTTTGTAGAGAACAGCTTTTTCAGACAGCAAACAGTATCACTCCCCATGGTCTTGTTCATTTTACTCTTGGAACAAACACATGGTGAATGACGCTCTAGCTATCAAAGGATGTTCCATTGTTACCTTCTTCTTTTGGTGATCTGTGTTGCGCATCTGCTTCCTGGATAATGGGGTATGATATTTGGATGGTAGATTGAAAACATAACACTTTCATTGCTTGTGACATTCCTGTTCAGAATGATGCACGTTATTTGTTACGTAAAATGGCATGGAACATGCTGTGAACGCACTGATACAATTTAGGCATCTTTATTTACCATAATAAGTAAAGTCGTGCGCTTAATCTGCTCGCAGTGCTATACATGTGTCAAATGTAAGACACTGTTATGGTTCGAAAGGATTATTTTCATTGCCGTCTTCCTCTTTTTTTACTTTGTGTATGGTTGGAGTAAACAAGTGCTCATCCAGAAGTGGATAAGACACCTTGTTTGTATAATTACAATAAACTGTTCAAGACCCAGACAAGGAATTGCATTATTTTTACTGTGAAGCACGATGGAATCAAGTATGTGCCCACAGTTTGTCTTCAGTTCTGTCTTTGTTTCCTTCATTATCCTTTCTTCCTTCTCGTTTGTTTTCTTTTGTTCTAATATACCTTATGAATCTCTTTCTTTTTTCTGGATTTTGTCCTTTATCTTTCCTTTTTTATGCCTTCCATTATCTGTTTGTTTCTTTCTTTTTAATTGCATTTTGCTGAATCATTTTGGATTCGATGATTTCCATTTGAAGAATTATTTTCTGTTAGACTTATTACACATGAAGATGAACTTCAATTTGAGGCTGTAATGTTGATGAAAGCTGAAAATTCTGAGATGGTTGAAGTTGAGGAGGATATCAAGAGGCAAGTGTGCGCCATGTTACAACACTTGACGTCACTACACAGCCCATGTCAGATGCTTGACAGCCTGGTTTCACTGCTTAAAGTACTTGCTTCAACATCTGATGAAAACAACCACTGCAAGTCACTGTGAGTAACATTTATACTTAATCCCTATTGTTCCTTACATATGTAATATCAGTATACTTTATGTTATTCATACCGTGCATAGTTATTAAGTACAAATTAACACAAACTAATGCACTGTTCTTATTAAGTATGTACTTAACATTACAATGCTTTGTTCCGACATGTTTTGATCCCTATTGGGATCATCCTCAAGGATATGTTTAAAAGTTATAATTAGGCAATCAGAATGACAATATTTTGTTTTAAAATGTGTATAAAAAGTTAGTTGATATACAGTTCACTTGTGGATCTTTGTTTTTGCTGTGCCTTAGGAGTCAGATGTTTTTGTGTGGACAGTAAGCACAGTACTGTACAGTACAGTACAATAGGCACAGTAATGTGCCTACTGTCCACTGTCTGTAGGCAGTTTGACTAATATCCTGGACTTACATCCTTGACTGTGGAACCTTTCACTATCAGTAATTTAATAATGTTAAAGGTTTTGTATTGTTTTGTTTCGTTTCTACACATGCTGTGTGATCTTCAGCTATGTCTCCCAAGACTGCTAGTACCTCAAACACAGAATAACAGATAAGGAACCAGAAGTAACACTCCAAATATCTTACACAGCTGATTTACCATGGCCATGCATAAGTGGAGTCACAGAACAGTACCTAAGGAACCAGCACCAACAGAATCAAACTCTTGTGTAGCCAGTTGCCAGGCCCCTTGCATAAGTAGAGTCACAGAACGGCAGCTAAATCTTTTTATTCACACTTACATGTTACGGGGGTGGCTGAAATCCTGATGTTATGTTGTATGCTGTGGTTTTTTTATTTAAATGAGCTGTCTGATCTTGTATTTATTTTAAGTGTCTGCTGTATAATTTAATGCAATTTACAGCAAAATGCAAGCCAGCAAATAATACTTCACGTTTGTCTGACTTTTAACTTAACACACTACTGTAGAATAGTGCAGTCACAATTCTTGCAATATGATGGCAAGGATTGGGCCAGTGTCAGTAGTGCAGTCAGGTTACTCCACTGTACACTGTACACTGAAAAGTGTTGACTACATGCGCAGGATACACAGTGATTCCTTCACATCACAGAAAATTTAGAGGCTGGTGTCAGCTCTACTTTCTTTCATGCAATATTTCGTTGCCATGACACAATTGTCTCCTTGTACAACAGAAAGGGTATTGGAGTTGAGATCGAGTGGTCAACATTGAGAAATCTGTCAAAGCTACTATGACAATCCGTGTGGCCTTGAAATTCCTCCACCACATTGTTTCACAGCAGTACACAGCACACACAATGGTGGGTTGCTTGTCATATGTACAGTTCATGACAAGAAACAACACAGCCCAATGTGACCATTGCAGATAACTGAAATTCAGCTAGGTATACATTCAGCATACATGCCTGTACAGCTGAATTTTGGTTGCTTCTGCAAAGGTCACACTGGAGTGGGATATCCTGGATGAGCTACCGACACTGATCCAAGCCTCACCGCCATCTCATACGAACAGTGTGTTCACTATTCTGGAGTAGTGGACGAATATTTGTTCCAAAATATAATCAACTTCTATTTATCAAAGGTGTGTAATATAGGTTTGAATTACTAGTGAACCATGTTCCAAATTAACAATATTTAAAAGTACACAAAATCCTGTGTTTACAGCTGGGAATATCACACTTTAAATGATATTGTATTTCAAATTAACCTGTTTAAAATTAGCAAAGTTTGGTGTACATAATTATCTGCCATGCATTCACAATTTTTCGTTCCTGCTAGTTACACATGTTAGCTGTTTTTATGAGCTCTGCAGGCAAATGAATGGTCAAAAATTTAGTTCCTGAGAAGGTGGAGATGTGGTTTGGTGGTAAAGTGTTTTGATTTCCAATGAAAAAGCCTGTGTAAATGGATGTGCTGTAGTTTGTATTTTTCTCTACAGTTATCTCAGACAGTGGGAAATTATAAATGATGGGAATACCAGTTGCACAGTCTGGTTCAGAGTCAGTATAAGCTGCAGACCCTCTTTCATAACCACATTTCATTGTCACCCTGTAAATAAGGAACAACATTCAGCCTCGTGTGCACTTCCACCAAACTGGAAGTAATTGGGAAAGTTAAGAACTCATAACTGGAAACTGCAAACAGTGAAAAAGGGCTGTTATATAAGTAACAGATTTTTCCTTTTGTAGGGGTGCAGATGATCTTCTGCCTAGGTTGATGACCGTCACCATTTCATGTGGAATCCCTAGCCTGTTTGCTGAGGCCATGTACATGGAGAACTTCATGCCAACAGACAGGGCATTAGGAGAGGGTGGTTATTCTTTAACAGTTCTTCAAAGTGTCTTGTCTTGCCTCCTGCCACATTCTGGTTGAATGGTTTCAGATCTGTAAAGTGTCTCACAGTGTGACTGCAGCTTGGGATTTGCTGGGACTCATAATACTTTGCTTTGTTGTACAGATCTGATGGTATGTTAAATGTAACAATTGGTCCATTCAAGTTCATGTGACAAAGAGTGTTCGTACCTTATCTGTTTGTGTCAAGCAGTTGGCACAGTACCAAATTAAAGCTTTGTTTCCTGATAGTTCGAAAAGATTTTTATGGATCTAGCTGCATACATGTAGATATGTGTGCTATGAACACATGCCTGTAAAAAATTTTACCACTTGACAAATACACTAAGGAATCATATGTGATTCTAAATTTCGGTCTCTTGCTGAGAAGTTGAATGTTAGGTGACTGGGTCTTATGTGTGTTGTAAATGTTCTGCTTCTCTTCTTGAAGCTACGTGTTGACTGTATTTAACAGACTGTATGCTGAGATTGGTCAATGTGTTCATTCCATTTAGAGATACATGTATCTTCATATGAAGGAGTACAAGTGAAGAGTGAAACACTGTTCAGTACTGTCTGAAAGAGCAAAAAAATACTAGAAACATGCTTTAGTTCCATTACTACTATACCATACTGACATGCATGTTTTCCATTTCTCTGTTTCGGGAGCCATTCGTACTGTGTGTACCTGACCATAACACCAATGGCATGGTAAAGGAAAAATTATTTCCTTCTACGTATCCATAAAACTTCGTAGGTGCAATCCTTGGGTACAAACCTGTGATTTTGGTTTCTCTGTTCTTATGGGTGCAGAATTCATTTGCATGGTTTTATGGTGGAAATTGCACCTGTGTAATTATTATTTGACCTTCCACTTTGAACTTTGGCTCAAAAACACTGTATTTCCCCAGTGTTGCAAATTTTTTGTCTCTTCAGTGTTCCTCATAGCAGTTAATTTAAAACTGGTATTATGTATCGTGTGAGAATGAGAAACATGCACAGCATGAATTGCTTTTCCCATCACAGTGTAACATAACCCTCTCTTGTGCTCTGGTGCAAAGTTTCCAACATTATTTTTCCCCATCATCGACTTTACAAGTATGCTTGCCACAATGTCATTGCATGCTGAGTGTTATATCTTTCCTTGCTATATGTTTAGTTCTCATGCAGGAACAAGTGGAAGAAGTTTGCTATATTCCCATTCCAAAGTTGCTCTTTTCTTTTCACTCATTAACCCTTAGCTGCTAATTTTTCAGTACCAAAGCAACATCGTTACAGCCTGAGTTTTTCATGTTTAGCATGGTCATTTAAATTTCTGAAATTTGGAAAATAAATTTTATAAATTACAGTTTTAAAGTTACAGGGTCCAAATAAGAAATGGATTTCTAAGAGTGACTGTTTATTTGTATACAAAGGTGAGGACATTCAGTATATCAGTCTTCATTAGATTGCGTGTTGTTACATTTACTACTAACACTGCTACTGCTACTACTACTTTTTTAACTGTTATCTCAACTGTTTGGCAGAAAATTTTGTACATCCTATATATATTGCAGAAAATTACGTCTGTCAACCAACAAGTTTTATTATTTGAAAGTAAAATAATAAAATTATGATATAACAACCGGTTTCGGCATCTATAATGCCATCATCAGGTCAGACCATTCTAAGAAGCACGAAAAACCATAGATATTACATAGTTAAAATTACAACAAAGCAAATATTATTATTCTAAAAGAAGAAGGCCTTCTTGTGTACATGTATTAAACAAGCGGGAAAATTGAAATTAAGCTATTAGTATTGTGACATTGGAAGTTTATTGGTGATCTTACTCTGTATGTAGTATGCGGGAGTCCTGCAAGTAGCGGCGTTTGACTTGTTTGTTGAACATCGGTTCTTACTTAGTGGTTTGGTCGGAGCTGCGCTGGTGGTCTCGGAGATATGGATTGATATCGTAGGGTTGTAGAGGTGTCTGAGATGGCGTTTCTTTGTGATACGACGATTTATGTTTTCACGGTTCTTGCTCTTTATGTGGGTGTTGCAGTCCTTGGTAGCAGCATTAGATGGACTTTGTGCTGTTGATCCTGGTTCATGTGGGAAAATGGTGTTGGTCCTTGTTGCACTGGTGGGCTCAGAATATGGTATACCGTGGTGGGGACTTGTTTCTTCGTGAGATTCGGTGAAAAGATCGTAGCAGTATCAGAAGGTTCTTTCTTATATATGGTGTTGATGCTGCGATGAGGCGAAATTCGTTGTAGCTTATATGAAAAAGTAGATGTGTTTCGGTAGATCGATGGTTATTCCTGGCTGTCTCGTAGGAGATGATTGACGTGAAGATTCGTTTTCTTTGTTTCTTTATTGAAGTATCGCGTATTGGAGTGAATATTCTTATAGTTGCTGTAATTTGGTGTCGGATTTTTGTATTTTTAGTAAGTGGATTGATGTTGAATACTTAGTATCAAACTGTAGCATAGGCGTTGTTGTGTTGTGACTAATTGTAGAGGCTGAAAGCTGTTGGATATTGTGGTGGTTGGTGTGGAGTGCAGTAACTGGTTGTTGTTTGGGTTATAAGACGTTTTATATGTACTGTTGTGGTCGTGTCACGTGGTGCGACAGGTATTGATTATTCGGCTGGATTGGTTGGGCAACTGTTATGTAATGATTCGGTTGCTATTAGTTGTTTGATTTTCAAGGATAGTTTCAAATATTTTATTGTAGGAAATAGTGTTTTTGTCATTTAATTGGTTATTTGCCTTGGTCTCTTGATATATATAATATTTTTCCATCGTGTCAAGGAGTTTGTTCTTTTGGCCTATGAATTTGTACATCCTAGTTTGAAAGGTAGCAGAAACCTTTCACAGCAATTACACATTCCATTTCTTAGAATATGTTGTCTTGTTAGGTACATTTTATGACCAACTTCCACAGCAGAGTGCATTTATAAATAGAGAATTTATGCATTTCTCAAATTCTCCTTCTCAGTTAGCCTGTTCACTGAACAGGAAACCAATCTGATAACAGCTAATCATTGACCATTAAATTGCACTTAATAATATAGTCCTTATTCCTATTTGGAACATAGGTCATCTACTGTCTTTTGCCGGTAGACTCTATTCAGGGCCTCACTTTTCATCACTTTCCAGCTCTTTCCATATTCTTTCTCAAATGTTTGTCACCAGTTATTCTTAGGTCTCCCTCATCTTCTGTGTTCTTGTGGATTCCATTCCAAAGCATTTCTGGGTACTGAATCTGTTTCTTTCCTCAGGGTATGACTTAGCCAGCTGAATTTTCTTCTTTGAATTTCCAAATTGATGTCTGTTTGGTACTTTGTTGACTTGCGCTAGTCTACCTGGCTGATACAAGGTCCTCACATTCCATTGTCTAGTTCTATTCTCTATTTTTAGGCAGAGTTTTGAATTTAAAAAGCCAGGCCAGCTATTTCTTATAGATTTGTTCAAGATAATTTAAAATCTCAAGTGATAAGGGGTTATCAGCCCTTTACATCCATAGCCTGGTAGTAGGATTGCTACCTTAACAGGCCCCAGACTGCCTGCTATAAGCTACATCATGCTTAGGTTCTATATGTGGGCATTTGCTCCCCCATAGATGGCTAGGGTTATCCTACTCATACTTGGTCACCAGAGTCGTATTTGTAGTAACATGATCCGCCATGAGAAGGTGAGTCTGGTATTTGAGATGGAGAGGCTATGTTAGCCCTCAAGGAGCTTCACATTGCATCTCTTTGGGTCCCATTAGATTTCACTTATTTGGCAGTAAAACCTATTCACCTCAGCAAGGGGGTGAATGGGTTCTTAAATCTATGCGTGTGACTATAAATCAAGACATTAGGAGGCGACAGTAGACATCCACTGAGAAAGCTGTGCAGAGACCGATAAGGTATCTGGCTCAGCCCTAATCGGCCAGTTTTGACAACTTCGTGATGCTTGACAAAACCTGTATACATATCTAGCAATACACCAGTTAGGTTGAGCAAAAGCAGTAAAATTAGCTTGACAGCCCTGAAGAATTCACTGTACATAGTGTATGATAATAAGAGTGTCTCCCTTGCCCCCATCTTGGTTTCTGAGAGGGCCAGTTGCATTTATATGACTCGAGAACTGTGGGTGGGGAGTGGGGGTATTGCTGCTGTCATTGATAGCAAAGAAGAAAAGCAGAAACAATTGAAGGTTATTTGCATCTTTGAATAATTCAAATTGAAGTTGTAACCGAACTTGCAAGTAAATTTACTTTTTAGTACTGTCATTTCCTCAATAACAGATGTAGTGACTGTACTGGTATACATTATCTGCCAGACACATTTGTCGAAATAAATTTCACCTGTAAAAGTGATGGTGGCAGTGAAATAAGAGAAAGGCTTCAACCCTTTGGATCATAAATATGTTGTATGCGTTCATGTTTTCATGGTGGATGTTGTTCAAGTGATGGTCTTGTGTGTTCTCACACTCTGTAGGATAAGTTTATGCTGGTATTTAGGATGAACTTGGTGCCTCCATCTTCAGGGTGACTGAATTTGGTTCAGGTGTTTGCTGAAGGTGAGCATTTGTAAGTGTTATGCCTGAAGTTTGGCTTTATTATGGATCATAATGGTAGCAAATCTGAATTTCCTGGCAACTGTTAGTGAAATACTGAACTTTAAAAAGATATCCATCTGGTTTATGCACTGAAAATAGGTCACAGATTCACACACATAACCCCCCCCCGGATATATGAGAAAATGTCTTACTTTTCTTTGAACAACTGAGAGTACACAGACTGAATACCATCGCAACCATTTTCATTGTTCCGAACTGGCACTCCAAATAACTGAATGGTTTACGGAGTCACTGTGGCCTATATTTTCACAATAGCTTCAAGCCGCATGATCACAAAAGCCTTGTCTTGCGTCACATAGGTAGACACGAAGTTTGTGACATGAGAGGTGGCATTTGTATTAAAAAGTAAAGTCAGAATGAGTTCATGTAAGAAAACAAGAAAAGTAATGTATCTATTTCTGTTAGGATTATCAATAATGCGTATGACGCCTTATGACATGCTAATAAAATCACTAATAAAATCTTTAAGAAGAAAATCTAATGTAAGCCAGAACACATAAAGATAGTGGGTGACATAATGTGGGGTGTTAATTTTACATCCAGTACATACAGTAACTGCAGGGCTTTAAAAGTTTATGGAATAGGAAAACAGAAGTAAATAACATTTTCATAAAATATGGGTGTTTTTGAGTATGTCTTGTTATTTGCAATAAAGTATAACTGCGACAGTATACTAAATACTTGCTACAAGAAAAACTGTCTTTGCATGCAATTTACAAAATTGTTCTGTGGCACTGACTAACAGGTGCTGATGTTGTTATGTATGGGAGGTTTGCTGATAAGCTGTCATGATAAGTAATTTTGGTTGATACTGTTTTGCTGAAATTCCTAATTTACAGTCATATCAACTAGAACTTAACAAGTCTCAAAAGTGGCTCACTGTATAAACAAAAAATGTTATGTGTGTTTATTACTTTGTAGTAATTTGAAATGAGAAATGCAGGATTCTGCTCAATGCCGTACACTTCAGACAGTCACACATAGGGTACTTCCTGTTTTATAAAGGAATGCATCAGTAAGAACAGATCACTGCTTGTTTTGTAGTTGCTTGGTTTTATTTCATATCATGACTACAGCTACTACTGTAGGCACACTGTGCCTCTGTGCTCACTTTGGATAAGTAATATTGTGGAAATATATTAACAGTTCTTCAGTTGCTTTAATTTAAATTATTTTATCTTTTTTTGGGAGGAGAGCTGTAAGACTTTTTTTTCAGTTATCACTTTAACCTTTTAAAGCCTAGCGGTAACTTTACGTACCACCAAGTTCAATATTCAGTAATTCTCCATAGTGCTCAAATTGCATTTATGTGTTTTGTACATGTCTCAGAACAAACTGCAACTTTTGCCATAAACATCAGCAACTCATTCGTTTTTTTTTAAACCGAGGTTGAAAGTGTTTACTGCGCGGTACGCACAGGGTCTTTATATAGAGCAGATTATGTTTCGTCTTTAAAGGCTTAATTACACAGTTCATATAAGACTTAAGAATTAGATATTAAGTAACATTTAATATTAAGGATATAAGAAGAATCCACACCTTATAAGGCAAAGTCAGTTTACCCTTGGCCAATGTACAGTAGCGGAATTTCCCAGTTTCTGTGGTTTTAATCGTGAAATAACAAATGTGTTCATGCACTGCATGCAGACAAGGGTTGATGAGAATACTGTGCTGTGTGCACTATGTTTGTAGTTATGAGGCTGGTTAACAGTAGTCATAATACTGCTTACCTGCACCATCATCCCTGGATACCTGTGATAGTCTGATAGTCTACAGTCTGGGACTCAGATCACTGTCATTTCGTCTTCCAAGTGTGAACATGTGAGTTCTGTTTGGCATATTTTTCTAAAATAAGTTTTGGATTTTAATTCCACTTGTAGCAGCCATGGACCCAGGCACTATCCATTGTAGGTGAGGTTTTTGGAATTTTTTATGCGTACTCGGGACTGTTTTCCACCCCAAAAATATGAGCAACACCCAGTCTGCTAGGACGGACGGAGGGCAGGAGCTTTTGGTTTAGAACATAGGTCTGTAACTTTTCTATGGCAAAAAGCCACACCATTATTGTGGGCTGGTTCGTAGGCCACACATGGGAAAATAACAGTAAGTGGTATACCAAACTGCTTCAGTTACTGTGAAATGTTTATAGTAAGTGTACAATTTACAAATGTGGCTGCGGGCTGCATAATATAACCTGGCGAGCCAGGGTTGGAGACCCATGGTTTAGAAGATTGATTGCTTATTGCATTTTGTATTTTTGTGATGTTTAGAGAAGTGGTTAGTGTTCATTGAACTTCCATTTTGTTTATTTTTGTTGCTGTTGGCCCTGATACGTAACTCCAGTCAAAACAGCGCTTTTTATGACACGTAGCCTACAGACATCTTATTCCTGGCATCAGAACAAGCCACATGTTCACTGCGTTTTCAGAAGTTTCAGGTTATGAGTCACAAACACTTACACATACTTTATTAAAAAGAAAAATACTAACTACATATGCACAAAATATGATATACACATATATGTACAAAGAGTAAAGTCATATGTGGCTTTATGATCTCGTAAGAAAGCAATGTTTCCTTTCCAGAACTTATTATTCCAAGAAAGTTAAATAGATCACATCATGTCACATTTATGTGGTGAACATGAGAATGTACTTGTAGGTATACATAAAGTCTCTACTACACAGTGTGAACTAGTGACATCCTTGGACATCGTAAATGCAATGACGTCTCCTCCTCCTCTTCCTCCTGCTTCTCCTCCTCCTCCTCCTTGTTGTTGTTGTTGTTGTTGTTGTTGTTGTTGTTGTTGTTGTTGTTGTTGTTGTTGTTGTTGTTGGCCTGTCAGCAGATGATCCAGATCCACCGCAGCCCTAGGCTTATTGTGCGGCCCTAAACACTCCATTCAGCATGGGTTCAGTAATCCTGTGCCTCTTATATAGACGCAAAGGTCCCTTACTGAAGCTGTGCTTATATCTTCTGGTTCAGCAAACAGCTTCCCAAAAACATTATAGCGCTGACGAGCCAACGCCTCGCAGCAGCAAATGATATGCTGCACTGTTTCAGCCTCCATCCTGCAGAATCTGCAGGTTGGATCCGCATCACACAGGCCCATAGTATACAGATGCCTCCTCACAGGAGCGTGTCCCGTGAGGATTGCAACTGCCATTTTTAGTTGATGCCTTCTTAATTTAAGCAGGTCTTCAGCTCTTCTCATACATGGTCTATTAATAGAAAGCTTGCCATGTCTATGACCTGGTAAATCTTTCCAGGCATGCAAAAATTCTCAGCTTCTGAGAAACATTCCTTACAGGCGTGTTTTCTGTGTATGCATTCAAAAACATCACTTACTTGCTGCATTTTCTGAAAACTGTTTACAACATTCATGACAGATACCATTTACTCTGGGTGTGCACTTGTAATGCCCACTCTGTGCATAGTCTATAGCTTGAATTAATTTTTTGTCATCCACTTCACCATTGTTTGACACTTCTATAATCAGATGTTTAGATTTACCATCATTGTTGAGTCCAGAGTAGCTTCAAGGGTTCTTAGCAAAGACGTTTCCCCGTGGTGAAATATTCTTTGCTGCTGGGCTGGCTATACTCCAGAAGTTGGTGACCAACATGTTGCCAACATGCAAAAAGCGAAAGATAAAATGTGGTAAACACGGTACTGGCTACATTCACAAGAATCATGGGAAGAGTGATGTTTAATACATGAAATTAACATTAACAAGTGAAGATCTATTAGTACCAGAGAAATTAGGATTTTTAAATGAAATTTCCATGAAAAATACAGTTTTTACATTAACAGATGGTACTCCTATTGCTATTAATCAATAGAAACACATGGGACATATCCTTTGTGATTTGGCCAAAGTATTTTATTGTGTCAATCAAACTTCTTTAGCTGAATTGTATTATTATTAAATACACAGAGCCAGAGCTCACTGGATTGATTCCTGTCTAGTCTATAGAAAGCAAAAGGTTGAAATAATACTGCAAAACCAACAGCAAAAACCTTCAACTGGGGAACATTAAAGTATCGTGTTCCCCCGGGATCAATTGTGGGATCTTTGTTGTTCATACTGTATATCAGTGATCTCCCTCTTGGGATAAATTCATGTTCCAAACCTCCATTGTTTGCGGATAATGTAAGTGTATTAATAACTGCTAACAATTAAGAGGATTTGCAAATTAAATCTAAATCTGTGTTGGATCATATGGTTAAATGGTTTGTAGCAAATGGATTATCTTTGAATAGATAAGACAATTGTTGTGACGTTTAATTTAAAGTATTTCCAACATGATCCATTACAGGCTTTCTATAAATGTAAAAAGCAAAAAGTAACAAGTGTAACATATCTTGGTTTTGGAATTGATAAACATCTGCATTGGAAAATTCACATTGAGCAGGTAATACGAAAATTGAAAGGTGTCAGTAATGCTGTTAGATTTATGTATCACTTTATTAATGTAGACATGCTTAAAATGGCTTAATTTGTGTATTTCCATTTGATAATATATGGAATTATATTCTGGGGTAACTCTACAGACCTTAAAGGTACTTCCAGTTACAGAGGAGAATTTTGAGAGCTGTGACGGGGGCAAGGCAGAAGCACGTGCCAACCTGTTCCCAGAGTACTGGAAATACTGGCTCTGCCATTACAATATGTATTATCTTTAATGACTTTTCTGGGAAAAAATTTGGAATTTTTCACTTTCGACTTTTCTGTGCAAAGCATTAATACAAGAAAGAAATTGTGACTCTTATTCAATTAATGAATTTTTATGTTGCAAAGCTGAAATAAACTTTGATGAGTAGTGCTATAAAAAGTGAATTATAAACACAATGTTTTGCTTGTATATGATTTTTGTCTACTTGTAATTTTGGTCTTATGACTAATGGTTGACTACATAATCACATTTTATTTAACCGTGACTTGTTTTACATGCAAACATCACATGACAGACTGATGGATGAGTGGTGTGTGTGTGTGTGTTCGGCACATGATGAATCACTAAATTATTTTGAAACAGATAGAATAGTTCCCCATATCCTGTACTTTTGTGAGCATCACATGTTAGAACAGGATCTGCTACACCAGGGGGGTTATCATACTGGAATTGATCATAGGTTCGTACCTATCGGCATGTACAGACAGCCCAGTTCTTTCTTACTAATTCTGATCCTATGTAAGGCTGAAGTTCTGATAACAGTGTATGCTGGGTTGATGGCCTTCTAATGCCCTGTGGCTTTGTAAGTGGCTGCTTAGGAGGTGTTGTAGGGAGGAGCACTACATGACAACCCTTCTAAAGTCTTTGAATGCATGTGGTAGTCATACACCATGTAGAAGTGTAAACTTACATTGTAAAGATGTTCTAACATAGTGTATGTAGGTTGTCCCTCTTTCTTGATAACTGATTCTGTTGGTATTTTTAAGTTCCTCTATTAATTCTGCCTGCTATTCTGGCCCATTAACCTAAGGGGCCGGGATTGCTCAGTCGGTATAGCAACTCGCTTAAGCTGGGTGATATGGGGGTCAAATCCTGGTGGAGGCAAGATTTTCCGCACCCGTCCAGACTGGCTCTGCGGCCACCCAGTCCCCCGTACAATGGGTACCGGGTCTCTTTCCCGGTGGTAAAGCAGCCGAGGCATGATATCGACCACCTACCCCCATCTACCGCCAAGGTTAAAGAAAGGGTAGAGCTATACCTCTACTCCCCCACTTGACCTTCATGGCTTGTTCTAGGCTGAACTTTACCTACTAACCTAATGCGGCTACTTCTCAAGAGCATAAGGTTTTCAAACCTCTGTTTATATGGCAGTTTCTTTTGTTTCGGTCAATGAATATTTGTTTTTAGCATTTCTATACAATTGTAACTCCCCAGTGATTCACTGACGCAAAAGTTTCATCTGCACTTGCTGCTTATTAACGCCTGTCAATGGTACACCACAAGTCTTCCAGTATTAGGTTATGGAAAGCATTTCTGCTGAGTAGTGGTTGTGGTGGTGGTAGTGGTAGTAGTTATTTTATTTTGTGGCCCCCACTTTATAATGCACAGTCTTGAGTAATTGTTGGTTATTGAACCTGACAAGAAATCCTGTCCTTTTTTGGGGGGGGGGGGGATGAGGTGTTGGTGCTGTCAGGGTCCTGAATATTCAGCTGTCAACTGTGTTCACAAAAAAACATAGGACCCTATCCTGACACAGCTCCATCTAGTCTGCACCCTGACTGTCTGAGGTGCAGTTTGGTATTAACAATCCCAAATATGCCAAGGCCCCCAGATTGAATGGTTTAGGCACTTGTGTATTGCCTGAACCAGATACGTTCTCCACGGAAGGTAGATGATGGGGGAAGGGAAGTAAAAGAAGCTGCCACATCTGGCAATGTCATTGAAAGCTAGATCACAGTGTGTTTGGGGAAACACCTGTGTCAGGCACGAAGCTGTGCTGTTTTGCAGAATGCGATTCAGTCAACACATTTGTCGTATATCGGAGCGGCAGAAATGGCGAAGCCAAACCGTGGCTCGAGGTAGAAGACTCTGCGAAACTGTGAATTCGCAGAGCACTCGGAATAATTCCCGCGGTCTGCAGGTTGGGAATCACTGTTTTAGATGGATGCACTTATTTCGCTATAAATGTCTCGCTACACAGGAATTGCATATTGCATGTTCTGTCATTTGGAGGAGCTGTCATGGAGAAAGTTGCTGAGACCTGGGGCCTTGCGTTGCAGGAAATGCGCCTGCACTTCGTAACTGTGACGTGTGTTTTTGTTATTGTTGGCTAGACAAGTGGTCATGTGTAACCGGTTGCATGGACCAGATTCGTACTTTAGCAGTTGATTGTCATTCACATGGTCACATATTTCCTTTCCTAGTGGAACCAGCAGTTTCGTCATCGTGTTAACAAAAGACCGCTCTTGCGTCCTACCGACAAAGAATTAAGTTTGTACACATACTTTGCAATCGATTTCTCTAGGAGTCGTTTGAATATTTTCCCATCTACAAGTAGTTTTTCAATTCTGTTCAGAACAAGGGCGCACCCAAAGGGGGGTGCCGGGCTGCAGCCCCCACCCCCAAACCGAAATTTAAAAAATACAGATTTTGTAGATATTATGTTATCAAATGTTTTACCTGATTTCCCCTTCAGCCGAAATCGGCTGATGACCAGTACATTAGAATTTTGGAAAATCAGTATATAAAATTAAAAAAAAACAAGGAGACAGGACACTGTGACTGAGTCATGGAACATGTAGGTATATTCGTGTATATATATATATATATATAAATGCAGTTGCAGGCAGTGTTATGTTGTACTTACAGCATGATTTTTGTAACGTAATTCTTAAAATGACACATAAATTATATATAGCCTCAGGGTCAGTCCCCCTTCCCCCAAGGAAAAATTCTGGGTGCGCGCCTGGTCCAGAATATTGTGTTGTTAGGTTAAATTCAATGCGCTGGCGTTGCACAGAATTATGTTCGAGTTAAGGAGAACTGAGCGAGAATAAAAACATCAGCTCGTGCATCTGTGACACTCCTTTCACTGTGTGGAAGGATTGGTGGTTACGTGCCGTGCAATTAGGCATACGCCAAGGGTAAGGCTTGTGTTGTGAAGGAATGTGATGCATGGACTCTTTGTTTGTTGCGTCCTTCCGTAATGTTTTTAAGGCACTTCCATGCCCGAAGGAAATATAGAAGGCTTAATCTGGGAAGGAAGAAAGCAAAAAAACTAAATACTTGCAAGCAGATTTTAATGAAGGAATTTTCGAAATTGTACGTGGTATATCGCACCTTTCAATGCCCTTCCCACTTCACGATTCATGTCTTTCAATGCTGTAGAATACCTTACCTGATAGAACGTCGTTAAATAGCCGATAACAGTAAAAGTGAAGTCCATCTCCACGCCATGAAGTCATATAGGAGAAGCAGAGGCATAACTCCACTCTTTCTTAACCTTTTAAAGCCTAGCGGTAACTTTACGTACCACCAGGTTTAACATTAAAAAATTCTACGTGGTGCTCACATTGCGTTTATGTGTTTTGTACGGATCTCAGAACAAACAGCAACTTTTGCCTTATAAAACATTAAGAGACTGGTTTTTATAACCGAAGTGGGGAGTGTTTACAGCGCGGTACGCACTGAGTCCTTATATAAAACAGATAGGCTTCGTCTTTAAAGGGTTAATATTAAAAAATTCTACGTGGTGCCCACATTGCGTTTATGTGTTTTCTACGGATCTCAGAACAAACAGCAACTTTTGCCTTATAAAACATTAAGAGATCGGTTTTTATAACCGAAGTGGAGAGTGTTTACAGCGCGGTACGCACTGAGTCCTTATACAAAACAGATAGGCTTCGTCTTTAAAGGGTTAATATTAAAAAATTCTACGTGGTGCCCACATTGCGTTTATGTGTTTTGTACGGATCTCAGAACAAACAGCAACTTTTGCCTTATAAAACATTAAGAGATTGGTTTTTATGACCGAAGTGGAGACTGGTTACAGCGCGGTACGCACTGAGTCCTTATATAAAACAGATACGCTTCGTCTTTAAAGGGTTAACCCTGGCACTAGGTGGAGGTAAGTGGCCAACTTAAATCCGTCGCCGCTTTACCCCTGGGAAAGTTTCCCGGTCCTGAATAGGAGGCAGGGTGAGCCAACAATAAACAAAGGAAATGAAGTATATCCTAGAAATCTGGTGAAACGTGTATTGCCTATCAGGTTGGCTGATGGAACAGCAACACAAGGCTCTTGTTCGGGAGGGTGCCTACTGGGTTCCAATCTCGACAGGGTTGTTGGCTGTAGTGACAGATTTTTGTTGGTGTTCTCCATACGCGTAACTTGGGGGGGGGGCAAATGCACCCCTCTCAATATTTTTTCAACCTAGGAGCAGTTTATTTGGTTACTGAACTGAACAATGGCAGATAAAAAACAGGCAGAAAAAAAGAAAATGAAAAAACTTGCTTTTTATGGGACCAATTTTCCCCACTTTCAAATTTGACTCCTTTGTAAAATAAAGTTCCTAATACCCATGGTCAGTTTTGCCCCACCCCCGCCCCCTCCGGTGTTACTAGCCAAGTTACGGCTATGGTGTTCTCCGTCCCTGCAAACGGCTGTCCAGATGGCTGTGTCAGGACACGTTACGCGACACCTGCTTTACGTAAACGGAAACGTCCCCTTCAGCTGTGTATTTTTATGACAAGCTGTAAAAAAATATTTCGGTATAACCGTGAAACTGGCAGCAAGGTAACTGCCATTACTAACGTTAGGTTCGGTTTACGTTTAATTTTTCGGTTCTGGCTCCTTCATGCTTTGACAACCGCTAATAGCCAGTGAAATTAAGCCTATTTTCGACACATTCAAACTAATGCACACCACCTATATAACCTCCGTACTCGAGACATCGTCGTTAGTTAGCAAGTTCCGCAAGGTTTGGAGGAAATGTAATTTTTAAATTGTCAAAAACCCTTAGAATCCATAGCTCATAGTCTCTCAATCTCTCTGTTATCACAGATCGCATAAAAGTCTTACGAAATTTGCGGACCCCTTCTTGAAAATTATCTCCACTCTTGGATCCCTTGGACACAATTCGCGTTAGAATTTAAGTTGGAATATTTAAAGGATATACTTTAACTCTAAAACCTCTGTTACGCCAATGTTAGAATCTGTGCGACCAACAATAATTTATTATTTAGGGAAACCCAAAGAGAAAGCTGTATGTTCTGTTTAGTAGAATGTATAACATAACCTTGAGGCGCGTTCGCGTAACCATTGTTGCCGAGGAAAAGCAATAAGTATTACGTATTCTGACAGTGTGTCTGTAGCCTTAGTTGCCCAGCATGCAAAGCGTATGCGCCATGTTGTATTGTTATCTGTGCCCCAACTATCTCTACCGTATTTTTCTACATTATCTCATAAAAGCATGCTTTTCGGAAAAAGTTGTTGAACGTGAAATGTGTGTTTTGATTTTCGGTATAAATTCATATGAAACATTTCTCATTTTAACCCTTTAAAGACGAAGCGTATCTGTTTTATATAAGGACTCAGTGCGTACCGCGCTGTAAACATTCTCCACTTCGGTTATAAAAACCAGTCTCTTAATGTTTTATAAGGCAAAAGTTGCTGTTTGTTCTGAGATCCGTACAAAACACATAAACGCAATGTGGGCACCACGTAGAATTTTTTTAATGTTAAACCTGGTGGTACGTAAAGTTACCGCTAGGCTTTAAAAGGTTAAGGAAAATTCGGCGATACGCTAAGATGAATGTACACACGTCTTCATGCAAAGTACCTGTTATTCTTGTCAGGTTTTAATGAAACTTGAGTTTTCTCGACAGATTTTCGAAATCCGTCCTGTGGGAGACGAGTTGTTCCATGCGGACGGACGGACAGAGAGACAGACATTCGCGATTTAGCGAACGCGCTTAATAAAAACGCCGTATCAAACGTTGCAACGTTCTCACCCCTACCCTGCCGAAAATAGGTATTAACAGGAACACTGGATGTAATTAGTATTGCTGTCTTAACTGCCAGAAATTTAAGCTGAAAGCGTCTGAATAAAATCTCGTTTTTAGTAACAACTTTGACCTGTCCGATTTGAATGCATTAATATGAAAGCCAGACTAGTGAGCTAGCTGTTTTATGCACGGTTGCAGAAGTGGTAGTCGGCGCTAACTAACTAACTAACTCCATGGAGCAGAGGCCTTCTTGAGAAGCTAACAGTTTCGCAGCTAGTCAAGAAATTCCCCGCATTTTATGGAACCCGGAGGTTCATTACCGCATTCACAAGACGCCGCCACCTGTCCCTATCCTGAGTCAGCTCAATCCAGTCCATGCCCCATCCCACTTCTTGAATATCCATTTTAATATTATCCTCCCATCAACGCCTGGGTCTCCCAAGTGGTCGCCTTCCCTCAGGTCTCCCAACCAAAATTCTGTATGCACCTCGGTTTTCCCCGCATACGTGCTACATGCCCTGCCCACCTCAGTCTTCTCGATATGATCACCCGAATAATGTTTGGTTATGAGTACAGACCATTAAGTTACTCGTTATGTAGTCTTCTCCACTCCCCTGTCGCCTCGTCCCTCTTAGACCGAAATATCCTCCTCAGCACCCTATTCTCGAACACCCTCAGTCTTTGTTCCTCCCTCAGTGTGAGAGACGGTAGTCGGCACAGTATTTGTATTTATTTAATGATGATGGTTTACTGCGATATGTTTCGGCTTATATTTTTAGCCATCTTCAGGCATTTCGTCTGTAGGTGTTAAGACAGTACATTCCGTGCTGTAACACATATATTGAAATTCAAAGTGTAGGATCTTGGAGTTCTTCATAAAATTGTGACAAGTAAAAAAGGTTAAACCGCAACAAAATGAGCACGCTCTGTTTCTGGGAACACTCAATCCATTAACCGCCCACCCGTGACATTTAGCACATACGTAGAATCATTCCACCCACGTCTCAGTTGTAATAACGCTGGTGACAGGCCTTATGTAAGTGTGAAACACAACTTTGAGTTTTCCACGGAAATTTCGCAGAACGTAAAGGTCATTCCGACATCACGACACGATTTCTTGAGACATTAGATCTGCACCGCTCAACCCGTGGGTCGCGGGCAACACATCGCTGGCGACACAGCCTGATGTTGCCCTCGGAGACGTTTGAAGGGAGAAAATGTCTTTTAATCTTTTCCCTGCCAAAACCGGAATAGAATGCCAAAGCAATTTTGAAAACTGTGAGCTGTTTATTTATGAATACGTACATTACATTACTAATCCATGCTAAAAGTAGCGACGTCCTGGTCAGGGTCTGACTTGCCTTCTTAAAATAAGTTCTGCTTCCGTTATGAGTATATTTTTCATTGCATGTGATGTGTAGAGAAAAGGCAGAGGTAAAATTGTACATATATAAGTAAACGTAATGTTCACCGTTGAACAGGCTGTGAAGGCCCGCAGGGGGAGTAGAGGTATAGATCCACTGTTTCTTTAACTTGGGCGCTAGATAGGGTGTGGGTAGTCAACGACAAGCCCCGGCCTAACTAAACCCTGGGAAAAGACCCGTTACCCGTAAGCGTAACTGGTGGGGGGGGGGGGGATAAAACTGACCAAGGGTGTTAGGAACCTTATTTTACAAAAGAGTCAAATTTGAAAGGGGGGAAAATTGGTCCCATAAAACGCAAGTTTTTCATTTTCCTTTTTTTTGTCTATTTTTTATTTGCCATTATCCGATTCAGTAACCATACGAACTATCCGTAGGTTGAAAAAATATCGAGGGGGGCGTCTGCTCTTCCTCCGCCCCCTCCACAAGTTACGCCTATGCCGGTATCCACTGTGTAAGGGGGCTGGTTTGGCTGGACGGGGTGCGGAAAATGTCAATCCCACCAGGATTCTTTCCCCGGACCGTACAACCCATAGCGAGTCGCTATACCGACAGAGCTACCGCGGCCCACAAAGTTATACATACCGGTATACTTATTTGCTCTTCATTCTGTGTACCGAGTTTCGTGTTGCCTGCATGTAGGCTAAATTTTGCCGAACTTGCCCGTAGCAAATAACAGGTTCAGCAGGCTTGGTAAGATAACACGCAGAGAACAGCAAGTTGGGAGAAGATTTTCTGCACCCAGTTTCTTTCAAATACAGTCGAACTCGGTTATAACGTCATGAATGGGACTGAATATTTTGTGTCGTTACAAACGGGTGTTGTTATAACCGAGCAGAATAATGGTATGTTCAACGGTAAGGAACTAATTGGTACCAGAGACTTTCTGACGCTATAGGCGAGGTTTCCTATAAACCGATGTCGTTATAACCGGGTTCGGCTCTATTTCAAAATGTATGATGAAATTAGCAAGGACTGTGATATAAGGAGTTATATTGGCGTTACTTTCTATGTGTAATTTAAAATAATACAGGATTCAACCACTTTGAATTTGCGTGATTTCAGGCGTCCGCCGCGGTGTGAATGACATCTTCGCTCTTCTGGGATGTTACGCAGCGTAGAATGGTAGTTTCTTACCGACATTTCGGGGCGACGTATCGGTCCCATCTTCAAGGGTCAAGCAATTGCAACTTTGTCAGCCGTAACCATAACGCTTCTTACCTTCGGCATGTTTTAGGCCTATCTGTTGGGATGTCAACAAAATGTCATGCAGAATTTATAGTTATGTTTTCCTGCGTCCCACAGATATTTACTGACTCACTTGCAATGATTCAGCAGTTACTGCTGTCGAACTGGAAACTGAATATAGAATTCATACCGCCATTATATTTTGTACAGTAAAAACCAGGGCTGTGGCGTCGGAGTCGGAAGGAATTTTAACGTGGCGTCGGAGTCGGAAGGAATTCTTAGGTGGCGTCGGAGTCGGAAGGAATTTTTAGGTGGAGTCGTAGTCGGAAGGAATTTTTAGGTGGCGTCGGAGTCGGAAGGAATTTTTAGGTGGCATCGGAGTCGGAAGGAATTTTTAGGTGGCGTCGGAGTCGGAAGGAATTTTAAGGTGGCGTCGGAGTCGGAAGGAATTTTAGGTGGAGTCGGAGTCGGAAGGAATTTTAGGTGGAGTCGGAGTCGGAAGGAATTTTTAGGTGGCGTCGGAGTCGGTACAAATGTACCGACTCCGACTCGGACCTCAGTCTAAAATCTTAACTAGATACTCCAACCCCAGGGCCCTGATAGCTACAGTAACCGTTAGACTTATACTTAAATATAGGTTATAAGTCTAAACAGTAGCCTGATGCTTCACGTGGTGGCGATGAAACGTCTTATAGGTTTACCGTTATTAATACATATTTAGCTTTTACGAAGGAGTCGGAGTTTTTGTGTACCGACTCCACAGCCCTGGTAAAAACAAATACCAACAACAGGCGTATGTTTGTCGGAAGTCCAGCCGGGATATCTCAGTCGGTGTAGTGACTATGCTTTAGATTGCAGAACCGAGGAGTCGTGGTTCAGTTCTCGGCCGAGGCAACAGACTTTTCTCTTCACCAAACCAACCAAACCGGCCCTGGGGCGCATTCAACCTCTATTACGTGTGTTCGGGACTCCTCCCCTTGGGCTGAGGCAGCCCAAATAAACATGACCACTCATCTCCACCTAGTGCGGACGTGAAGAATGAGTGGAACTGTATCTCCACTCCCCACTATGCTTTGATTGTATGCTTATCGACAACTTTACCTTTACCTTTGCCGTTATCAGAAATGACACGACAGAGTCTTCAGCAGCCTACATTAACCCTTTAAAGACGAATCGTATATGTTTTATGTAAGGACTCAGTGCGTACCGCGCTGTAAACGCTCTCAACTTCGGTTATAAAAACCAGTTTCTTAATGTTTTATAAGGCAAAAGTTGCTGTTTGTTCTGAGATCCGTACAAAACACATAAACGCAGTGTGGGCACCACGTTGAATTTTTTAATGTTAAACCTGGTGGTACGTAAAGTTACCGCTAGGCTTTAAAAGGTTAAACGGGGCTACTGACGCTTCCACCCCAGACGTTCGCACGGGCACCATATTTATAGTAGATAAACAATTATGCGTTGAGTCATCCATGTTCTTACCAAATTTCATGAAAATCCACGGAGTGTTTCGGAAGTTGCTATAGGGCACACAGATACTGGTACACGTGCACGCGGCGATTCAGTAAATTTTGTCTTTCCTAATAAAACAAAGGAACAAAGCTGTAACAAACTGGCTAACGCTAAACGTAGGCTTATGTCCAGAACCGCCCTCTTCTGAGGTATTACGCGGCGTAGAGTGGCAATCCTTTACCGACGTTTCGGTACAGCTTATCGGTCCCGTCTTCAAGGGCAAAGAAGATGGGACCGATACGCTATCCCGAAACGTCAGTAAAGGATTGCGACTCCACTCTGCGTAATACCCCAGAAGAGCACAATTTTCATCAACATCGCGACGGAAGCCTGAAATTGCTTAGGCCTGTGTCGTCCTGTGGTGATTAGTATTTCTGCTTTTTAATCGCTAGGTCTTTGGATCTTATGTCTCTAGAAAATATGCTTGAGGTCTTTGTGATTTTACTCAGGCTCTTTATACTAGTAGGCTATCTCAAAACAGGCCACTACAGCAACATTCTTCTGGTGAGTCTGGGAAAAAACAACGGCAAGTCTAATCCGAGTTCGCTCCATCATGTCTTTAGCCTCACTGCTACGTCAACATGCTTGTAGTTTTCGAACGGAAAGTTGAAACGTATTTCTCACTGTAACTTGGTTGACCTCTTGAATGAAGTGTGTGCGGCGAACTGGACTGCTGGTTCACCGTTCCAGTTGCTTGCGTTGTCACGCTGTTCTAGGAAAGCGAACTGACCGCTGTTGCTGCCACGTCTAAGAGCAACGGCCGCTGGAACAGCACCGGGTACTACGGCAACACAATTCGACTGATATCAAAATCAATACATTGCATGTCATTTGCTGTGGGCTGAGGGTACTTGATCACCATTAGATATTCCCACACAGCATCCGACTGAACCTCACATGTGATTCGTGCACCGTGCTGGTGTAGGATTTGTGCAGTAGGTGCGTGGTAGTAAGCGGTAACTCTGTATATACTGTATATATGTGCAGCAGCAACTTGAACATTTTTAAAATTTTGCCTTTTGTCTATACAGTGTTAGTCCTACGCGTGTTTCGCGACTCTGACAATAAACAAAAATTGTCTTCCGCCAGGTGGGCACCTAGGATTTTGCTTGGGGGAAGGCGGGTTGACCCTGAGTCTATATATAATTTATGTTTGATTTTAAAGATCCTATTATAAAAACCATGCTGTAACTACAACATAACACTGACTGCAACTGCATTTATACACATAGAATATCACTACATGTTCCATGACTCAATCACAGCGTCCTGTCCTCTTGTTTTTTATTTTATTAACTTATTTTTCAAAATTCTAATGTATTAGTTATCAGCCGATCTCAGTGGCTGATTTCGGCTGAAGGGGAAATCACGTAAAACTTTTGATATCATAATATCTACAAAAACCTGTGTTTTTTTTTTAAATTTCGGTTTTGGGGGGTTTGGAGAGGGACTGCAGCCCAGCAGCCTCCCCTTCTGTGCGCCCTTGCCTTACCTCCTGTTCAGTGGCGACAAGGAGCTTACCGCTTATTACCACATAGTGATAAAGGTTAAGAACGAGTGGATCGATACAGTCATTCCCCCCATACATTCATGGCGGAGTGCTTAATTAATTAGGATCGAGTAGTTCATAATCGTCATCAAACCGGAAGCTAGATTTTTTATGACTGCCATCTTGTCATTTTACACTCTAAAGCAACACGTTAACGACTTACACATTTTGAAGGTTTGTTATCGTGAAAGATTCCGCGGCCGTGCACTATGTGATGCTAGTGTTGCCTCCACAGCAAGAATTCGCGCTACTGCTGTATTGTTATGAGACGAAAACGAAGAAGAACAAAGCTAAGATGGATCAGATAAGCAATCTTTTGTTCCAAGTTCAATTAGAAATCAGTCTGTTGGTTAACAAGCCTTTAGAGCGAACAAACATGCGGGCATATGACAAAAGGCTGTATTTCTGTATACAACACAAGTAAAAAGTGGCCTAACAGGTAAAGTCACTTAACAATTATTACGCGAGTGCTATATTGCCGAACATGTTTTGCCCTATCAGGAGTACAATCAGTTAGAAAATCCAAGGTCGGCATGCATTTGGCCTGAGGTTATGACGTGAACGGTCAGTGCTGGTTTATTCTGCTATATTACCTAAAGCAATTACATAATGCGCGTGCTGATTTTGCAAGGGACATGAAATATTGCGTAATACAAGTATGGTGGACAAGGTTAAGGTAAAGCTGTAGTGTTGACTCAGAGGGTGGATGTAATGTTGCTCGTCCATACTTACGCTGACATTCGGTACAGCCAGGGCGGCAGAGTCGTCAGCGCTACGCGCTGGCCGCGTTTTACGCTTTGGGCCCATTTCTGTTAGAGACTGAGTGTATCTCAGGGCTACTGAATGCAGACGGAAGGATTAGGTCACTTGAAAAATGTGCAAGGACCCTACCGGGACTCGAACCCGGGACCTATTGTGGCGCAGTGCCTCAACCAACTGCAACAAGTAAATAAATAAATAAATAAGTAAATAAGAAGGAGAAGTATTCTGTTTAGATCAGCGAGGTTTTTCACAGTGAAAGAAACACACAAATAACTGCATGGAGCTGAGAAGGTAACACTCCTTCGGCTACTCAAGAAATTGCCCACATTTTTATGACACGAGACGGTTCAGTGCCTTTTTTGCAAGAGCTCGCCACTTATCAATATTATGAGCCACGTTGAATCCACTCCATTTCCTCCCAACCTGTTTCTTTAACCCTTTAAAGACGAAGCGTATCTGTTTTATATAAAGACTCAGTGCGTACCGCGCTGTAAACACTCTCCACTTCAGTTATAAAAACCAATCTCTTAATGTTTTATAAGGCAAAAGTTGCTGTTTGTTCTGAGATCCGTACAAAACACATAAACGCAATGTGGGCACCACGTAGAATTTTTTAATGTTAAACCTGGTCGTATGTAAAGTTACCGCTAGGCTTTTAAAGGTTAATATCCCTGTCAATATTATCCTTGCATATTCGACTAGGTCTTCCAAGTTGTCTCTTTCTTTCAAATTTCCCCATCAAAACCCCGAATGCCTCTCTGTTTTGCACCTTACGGACATACGGACCGATGTAGGATCAAACACCATTTTAGCTTAGGGTTAAGTTACTCCAGTTATCCTCTGAATGGTTTTGTAGTCTATAAAAAACAGTGATTTGGGGAAGTTTCACTAATGCTTTTGTACTATTTTTACACTATTTTACGTTATGTGATTAAGGATCTGGGTTTTAACATTTACACATGTACCTGATGATGGCTCAGCCGAGCCGAAACATGTAGTATACTGGCACAACCTTAGAGTATAATGACACGGTGTGCAAAATAAATATATACTGTGGTGTGTCTGACTGTGTTTATCATCACTGTATTTAGAATAACACACCGGGATAACTCAAATTAGAATACGGAACACACGTACACTTGTGTGGGGAAAATTATGAGTTCTTTACTGTTAAGCTGGTGCTGTGTATAGTAAACATTATGCTTTGAAGGATTAAATTAAAATTTGTTAAACGAACCATTCACAACATTTTCACAATCTAATTGTTTTGCGTCGGACATACTGCTATTATATGAACGTCAACTCGACACGCACTATCGACAAATATCTAAACCTTTAAATCCGTATGCAGTGAACAGGCCTGAAAGAAAATTTGGGTCATTTTAGACATAAAAGAAATGTAAATTGAATGGTGACCCAGTGGGAGCGCCAACACCCCGAAGTCTGCAGCCCGTCTGCCAGCTGGAAAACCACCCACTGCCCGCTTATCGATCCTCAAGGGCGGCGAATCATAAACAGATTCAGACTCGGACACGCAGCGTCCTGCTACACTTTAATCACCTCACTCTTAAGTAAGTAACAGGAAAGGTGGTCCCTGTGAATTCCCCGAAGGAGTATTTGGGAGTGGAAATATAGCTCCACGCTTTCTGAACCGGCTAGGAACTAGCTGAATGGGAGGTGAGTACTCAGCTTTATGCCCCGAGTGCTTTACCCGGGAGGGGGGGGGAGTGCATAGCCTACGGTATCCATTAAACAGGCGTCTGGGTGGGACCCAGAGCATATGTGGATCCTTTGGGCACTCGAACCACAATTCCTCTCAAGTCCGACCCTATCTTAAACTTTATCCTGCTAATGTGGAATATATGGCGAGCTGCTAATAATGCCAGCACCACTAATGTGTAGTATTTGGTGACCTACATTTGGCAACGCTGAAAGGAGCCCCTTTGTCTGTCTCTCTGCACAATGTCTC
The DNA here is from genome assembly GCA_013340265.1 of Coptotermes formosanus. NCBI lineage: Eukaryota > Metazoa > Arthropoda > Insecta > Blattodea > Rhinotermitidae > Coptotermes > Coptotermes formosanus. The sequence goes on from BLKM01001271.1 coordinate 383,741, forward strand.
AACACTGAATCAATCGTGAAAGACGTCCTATGTCATATCTGTGTGCACACACTTCACTGTTGAGACATTGTGCAGAGAGAGAGAGAGAGAGTGAGACAAAGAGGCTCCTTTCAGCGTTGCCAAATGTAGGTCACCAAATATTACACATTAGTGGTGCTGGCATTATTAGCAGCTCGCCATATATTCCACATTAGCAGGATAAATGTTAATCACTATACTGAATATGCTATCTCGGCTTAGGGCGTGAAGGTACATTTCGCCGTATAACGTGCCATGAAGGCACGGAGCGGGACTAGCGTAGATCTATTATTTCTTTAACCTCAGCACTAGATTGGGGTTTGTGTTTAACGCTTTACCCCCAAGAATGACCCGGTACCCATTGTATAGGAGGCTGGGTGGGCCCCAGGGCCGGTCAGGACAGGTGCGGAAGAACCGCGCCTCCGCCATGATTCGATCCCCGGACCAGCCATCGCGTAGCGAGCCGCTATACAGTACCGTCGCCGTACCTTTCGTATCCTAACCATCTTTATTTAATTTTAAACTTCGATAGTGAACTGGTACTGCACCTCATAGATAACTTGCCACCCGAGTATAAAGACAGAAATTAACTGCAAACTGGATGATTCTGTTCTTGTCTAATATAAAGAAATGGCCGGCCGATGGGTTTCAGCTGAACTGAACTGCATTGGAGTTAAACTGTTCCTTGGAATTATACTTTTAGTATAAGAAAACACGCTCAAAATATTTTATCGTACTTTATTTCTGAGAATATTTCAAAACATACGCTTTGCAAAACCGACATATTTAGTCCTACCGCAAACACTTCTTTCCAGCACGCTAACTAGAGTAACTGATGCTAGTTACAATTTTTTTGTAACAAAGTCTCCTTAGCTAGACATAGGAGAAGATGTGGCACGTTAGGCGAGCAAAGAATTTGGAAGGGACGATGTCTTTTTTCCTACCGCATAGACCCATGAATTTTGTTTTGTTAATGCCTTGCTTATTCAAAGCAAATTTTTAATAAAAATGACACGCTGAGAAATTACAAATTAGAAATTAGTAGGTATTGCTTAACTACTGACAGATATGCTCCAAGTAGGAGTGAAGCAGTACGATCTAAGGTCCGTAAACATATTAATTCTATGTGGAATGAGTGACAGTCTCCCCAGCAGTACGGAAGGCTTATAATTTTGACCACTTTTACAAATTTTGGTAAAACGTAGTGTAGTAATTATCTGGGTATATCACTATTGACGGTTACTTCCAAAATTTTATCCAGCATTTTCTGACGACAAAAACTCCATCTGTAGGCGAATTATTGGTGATCACCAAAGTGAATTTCGACGTAACAGATTGTTTGCTAAAGAGACATTCTGCATTTTGTCACATACTGGAGAAAGAAAGGGGGAATGGATGTCAGTACCCCAGGTATTTAGACCATAAGAAAGCCTGTGGTTCAGTCAGGAGGGATATCTCGAGCAACGTGCCCGTCAGAATGACTGGGCTGATCGCTATATAATTAAATTTTATTTACATGGATCTTGTTGTAAATTACATAAAGACTGAAATGTGTCTGATATTGTCCTATACAGAATTGCCTGAGACAGGGAATGACTTACCGCCATTTATTTTGTACTTAGTTGTAGTAGACGCCAATGGCAAAACGGTGTGTATTTATTTGCCAACTCGTGCACAAAAATTAGACTAAGATAAACTTTTGTAAAAAAAAAATTACGCGCGTCCCGAAATGTTTCAGTGTGTTAACTGCACCATCCTAGGGGCAACACTGAACACTAAACAAATAATATTCACAGCCCCAGGTTAAAATTGTTAGCACATCACTTTTAGACGCCGTGTGGTATGTGCTAACACTTACATCGGGACGTAAGCCAGAAATCTTGCATAATCTAACCATGTTACGAAACTGCGTAAATAACACGTTTAAGAATAACAGCAGCAGTACGTATAACAGTTTCTGCAAATGTTTCGAAGAGTCGCGTTAGTAACTTTGATGGATTTTGTACGTATTTATGTGTTTTAACTGAGGGGTTCGGTCGGAATTTCTCGTCGCCAGGGGCAGCAAATACCCCAGTGTATAACGTTTCTGAACAATTCTGAAAATTGATTCCAACCGCCGGTTTGGAATGTTTTTGTTGTTACGTTTTCTTTTGACATTTTCCGCTGCTGTAGAAGATCGTATTTCTAAGACGACAACAAACAAACGTGTAGGCATATTTGTACTCATAGATCTTCTCAATTTGGTTCCATTGCGTGAAAAGAGAAAGTTGAAGAGTGTCAGAGGGAGAAGAATAACAAGAGTTATGTTATGAGTCGGCCTTGTGGTTGAAACCCGCGCGTTTTCTTTTTTGCCCGGTGGGTGCTAGGGCATGCACCTCTTATCACTGACCGGTATCCTCACGCATTTAGTAGTTCTGGTAGGTATTTCTACTTTCGCATGAAGATAAAATGCGGCTTTTCCTGTTTAGCCTGTGATTCATTGCGAATTCCTCAAATTCTATCATGTTAATGCTCTTTATTTAAAAGTTACCTCTATGGGGATAAGCTACTGAACAAGCTTTAAATGGGGCACCAGGTATGAGAAAATACAGGAATGAAATTTGGCATAGTAACCGATTCTGTAGGCACTATTTGAAATAAATAATGTGAGAAAGAATGTTATCAAATTTCTTACAATGTCATTAATGTCTTTTTCTCATACAACCAGTAATTTTCCAAAACGCTTGTAGGTTAGGAATTTAATAAGATCGGGATGAAATAAATATATTTTGGCCAATAAGAAGTGGGGTTACTCACTGCCTGAGGTGTGTTAAACTGTCAAATTATATGCGTGTGAGCGTTGAGTACAAAAAGGGGAACGCGTGAATTCGCGATGTTTTGTATGTTGCACACCGTGCATATTTCTACTTGTTAAGACAGACCAACGAATGCACACCCTGTTTATATGTATATATTTATATTAGTATTGCCCCAACATGTTATTTGGTCCAGCCACCATCATGGGGGGCGGGGGGCACCAAAGGTCACAAGCTCCGTTCTGCATCCGCCAGGCATATGATACTACATTTAAGAAACATTCCAGTGTCCCAGTCTGTGTTAGTTCTCATTCGCCCAAATAATTTGTATTGCATTTAAGAAACATTCCTGTGTCCCAGTCTGTGTTAGTTCTCATTCGCCCAAATAATTTGTATTGCCTTTAAGAAACATTCCTGTGTCCCGGTCTATGATAGTGATGAACTATCACAGACCGGGACATTGGAGTGTTTCTTAAATGTAGTAGTATCAGATGACTGGTGGATACAGACCGGGGCTTGTGACCTTTGATGCCCGCTGATGATGATGGCTTGACCACCGAAACAGGTAGGGGTAATATTAATACAAATATATACTTATACACAGTGAGTGTGTGCATTTGTTGGTCTGTCTTAACGGTCGCGATGTTTTATCTGCCTGTTAAATATTTAATTATACGGTTCTATAAGTGGGTACTGCATCATTTAGGGAAGGCGGCGGTGAAGAATGGATTTCTGCCTTTAAAGATAACTTCGTCTAGGAACATAAAAAAATGTAATAGGTCGATATGAAATTTCTCTGGTAAAAGAATATAAGTAGCGCATTTTATAGCTAAATGCTCGCAGCATTTCACAGCATCGATAAATACCACCAGATTATATTGCCGACTGAGACGTCGGAATTCTCTGTTTTTTAATCAGTTCCAAGATCTGCGCTAGAATGTAGCACATGTCACAGATGCATTTTATCTCTACTTTCACCTAAAAGATGGCAGCTCATTCATTTTTGGTTACAGTATCCGGAACTTCGCGATGGCAGACATGGCGGTTATTAACTTGGGTGAATGACGGTAATTGTGATAGAATTATTGCCAGAAAATTGTGTATGTTGTGATTCCTTAAGTTTAACAACGCAGTTTGATGTCATATAAGATTTAGTAAAGTTAAAAATGCAGAATGTAGCACAAGGATCCACGTCTGAAAACCAAAAACCTGAAAAAGTGAACATTCAGCACGATATAGGTAAATCGTCGACTCCCATATCATCCAACTCGAGCCCGACCAAGTCTGAAACAGAGACATTTTCTGAATTGCAACCAAGATTTATGACCGATTCGTCGGAAAGTGAAGAGGAGGACGTGTCTGAGGTAATACTACCGTATCCTATTAAATTAATGAATATACGGTTGGCCTCGCGGAGTACCAGGTTTCAATGAACTTCGCCGAGAGACATCTTGTGGCATAGTAATGTCCAGAAGACAATGTAGGCCTACACGAACGAGACCAGTAAAATAAATTTCGCAATTGGATGTACTTCAATAAAGACAGAGCGTTTGCATTTCCCTAAAGTTGTTCATAAGTGTAAATGTGAAGTGATATAATTCTAGTGCTGTTATTCGAAGAAATGAATCGGGTAAGGGCATGTAGAAAGGAAATGGAAAGGGTTTTGTATGTATTGTGATTCATGTTAGGCCTATTTTAATTGTTTTATTTGCATCTTACGTGATAATTGGTAGTGAAAATACGGATGTATAGGGAAAGTACAAGTGCCGAGCAGAATTATTTGATTTTTGTTTTATGTAATATAGTCGTTGAAAAATAGTAGGCTCATACTTACATCAGGCAGCCATGTAGGCTGAGTGGCAAAATGCAGACACTTCCTGTGAGTTGCAGACATCACCAGGTTAGCGCTAATCATTGCAATAACTGTAAGTATGAACACAGAATTTATATAACTGGAGTGGAAAGTTGATTACTTGATTAAATAATGGACATTTGAATGAAATGTAATCTCAATATAGAAGTTTGTGTACTTAGGAGAAGGGCTCCTGTAATGCATTTAATGTTACAGAATAGTAAATCTCCAGTCCACTTGCTTCGGTCTGAAATTGTACAATATATAATAGAATTTTAGGTAATGTTACTGACTGTTGTTGGATCAGGACCCAAAACAGTTCGTTTATAACTGTACATTTTAGTAATGTCTGGCCATAAATTTAAGGGAAAACATATTTTCTTTGATGTACCAGACCTATCTTGTGTAGGGTGTAGGTGACTGTTGTCAAATGTGAAAGGGGTTTTTTCACAAAAGTATATGGGATTGCAGACTTCAGAAGGAAAGTTCAGTACGTGGAATTCATAAGTAATGGGTCCTGCATGTCATTCTTGCAGGGAGGTCTGCTTGATGTCCTTTGAGTTAACACAATCGAGAACTACATTAAAAGAAACCATTTTACTGCTTACAAGAATGGAATGATAGTAATAGTAATTTTCACGGTTAATATTAGATATGTTTTAAATTACAACCTTTATTTGATACATTTTACTTGACATTTTTAAGATGTTGGCATTTTTGTAATGGAGGGTGAAATTTTGGGTTTTGGAGTACAGTTGGAGGGGAGAGGCTTGTTGCAAATGGAAGTAGGATGGGAAAATGATTGCAGTATGTTAAAGTATCTGCATAAGGCATTATGGAAAAACACTGATCAGAAATATTGAGAATATTTTAGATTTTGATATATGTGGAAATGTTAGAAGATGCAAGTGTAGTAGAATTAATGAATTACGCATTGAAATTTTGGAGGGGATGTCATTGTGTATGCTGATGCAACCAACAGCTTATGAAATATATCTTCGTACATTGCTGACCATTTTTATTTGGTGAACTAGAATGATTGGAATTGGGGCTGAAAAGTATAAATAAACCATTATTTTGGTCATTTAGTGGAGTTTTTATGAAATTTACAGCAGTCATGTTAATCTTGTAACTGCTGATAAATTCCAAACAGGAGACAGGTGGTCAGCATACTGTAAAGTAATTTTACATATAGATTTTTTCAACCTTCTTTTTGATCTCTGCATGCATACTGTTATGCAAATTTGCATCCACTGTTAAATTTAGGTGCTAGTTAACTTAATTTATAGTTATGGATTATTTTAACCCTATGGTGCTGAATATTATATATATACACATAAATGTGCTGTCGGATGCTCAAAATGACAAATGTTACATAATTATATGTGCTCTTATGCAGCCCCCATTTAAATTCCCATCCTCTGCATGGCACTACAGGCATTTAATTCCAGTTCCAGAGGGTTAAAGTGCCAGAATAGAAAGCATTTGATGATGAATGTTTAAGGTATGACAAAAAAATATATTTCTGTTGGTAACATAAACCAAAAATGGCAGTTGTCCCAGTGCATGCCTTGGATGCATGTTGGGATGGGGTGGAGGTATGGCTTCACTCACACTTCATCTTGGCACTTAATGCAGGTGAGTGGTCAGTGTCATGCTCCAGCCACTCCACCCCTGGGGAAGGAATCGGTGTATTCATTGAATAGAAGGCTGGGTGGATTCCACTGTTGGTCTGTGTGTTTTAGAGACAAAAAAATTGTGGTCTGATTCAGTTTTAAATACTGTTTTATTGTTGATGCTCCAGAGTGTATGAGATGCTTTAGTTAACTTTTAGAAGAGTACACTTACATCATCATTGCTGCAGTGATTATGAACATGTCTGTACATTTCCATGTCTTCTGTCCTGTAGACTGTAACTGTACTGCAAGTTCAAATTGCTGCATGGACTGTGATTGTACCTGTGCATTATGCAGTTGTTGAGACCTGTAGAGTCAAAGTGCTCAGGATATGACTGCATTGCTTTGAACTATAATGTTGTGAAGCTGACTGTGAAAGAAAAGAAACCCCCAGCAACTTTTCCTGGCCGCTTAAAATTCTTTCCTGAAAGGGTTAATGGAAATGAAAGCAATTATAAGAACTTGAGTGTCTTTATTCAGTGCAAATGAAAGAAATCCAAGACCAGAACAAAACTTGTTAACATTTTGTATCTGGTCATTTCTGGTGGCAGCTACAGCTTCAAGTTATGAGTGACCATTGGAAGAGATTGCAAGCGAACCGTTTTCTTGGTTGTAAGATTATAACTTACGTTTTCCAGATTTTTCTGTACTATGCAAGTTGATCTGAAGGAAAATACTTTTAACCCTTGCAGTGTCAGTTTGAATACATACTCTGGCTGCGTGTGCTGCCCACACATTTTTAGTTGTAGAATGTACACAGGCTGTACAGGGTTTAAGTTAATAGCTATTTTCGAGACAGTGTTGTTTTTTGTGTAGTATTTATCAAGTACGATTATGACCAGGAGTAACGGCTGTTTGTATTGCTGTCTTTGTCCATTTTACATCTAAAAATAACCACGTTTAACAAATGATATTTACAGTGTAGTTCAGGGAGCTGTTTTGTCAGTTTATAACACAAAAACAATTAACGTTTTCTATTGGCTTCTCAGAGGCCACCCATCAGCTACATTTGGGTTGTGACATTTGAGGTTTTCTTGGCACTCGTCTGGGACATTATGCCATGTGAACTGGTAAATAGTTAGACATGTCCAAGGATCGTAATGCCATCGTGTTTACGCTTAGTGAGTTCATGAAGATCGTGCACTTTTTTTTTTGACTGTTTGATCCTGAAGGTAAAGGCAGTACAATCTTCCAAACTGTCAGGAACTGCGTACCAGGTGATATAGCATAACATTTCAGAATATTTGAATCTCTAGGGTTAGGTTGATTATAGAATTGGTCCGCTGGGGAGATGCAGGTTTTCATGCTAGGGAGTTGGTCTGTCATTTTTATGGACTTTCATTCCACCTTGTCCCACCATTGCTGTTATATTTTATTTTGAAATGTTTGCCAAATGATTGATCTTTAATATATGACATTTGCTGGTGAAGTATGGGATAAAATTTTCCCACCTGAGGGGCGCTGTGGAGTCGGAGTGGGATGGACTTTTAGGTGGAGTCGCAGTGGGTAAAAATGTACGGACTCCGACTCCGACCTCAATTTAAAGTCTTAACTAGATGCTCCAAATTCAGAGCCCTGATAGCTACAATAACCATTAGACTTATCCTTAAAAATAGGTTGTAAGTCTGAAAAGTAGCGTGATGATTCACGTAGTGGTCATGAAATGTCTTACAGATTTACCATTACTAATGCATATTGAGATTTCATGAAGGAGTCAGAGTTGGAGTTGGAACTTTTGTGTGCTGACTTCACAGTCATGCACCTGCGTGTGAAAGATCAACTGTTTCCCCAAATGGCAGTGGAAGTTAAAATAATTTGTTTGGCATTCAGTGTCTTTTATGGCAATGTATTTCTGTAGATCCCCTGACCAGTAAAGTGTCCTGAGCATGTGGCCACACACCTTCATTTAGTGCTGAAGCACAAAGCTATACTTACCTGTCCGTTCTGTGCTTTCATTGTGTGGTGCTTAGGTGCAGAAGCTGCTTCATTTGTACGTGTGCTGTACCTTATGCTAGCAGTGTCTGCAATATCTGAAGAAAGTAAATTGTAGCATCCTGTGGTGTGAAGTGGTGTCATCCAGTAGATATATATTAAGACCCCCATCATCGCAGTGTGTGATGGTGGCTGCAGGTTCCTGTGAAACGTTGGTACATATATGCTAGACAACATTTATCCATGCTGATGTTGCAAGAAGTACGTTCAGTTTCTCTGGGACACGAGTACAGTTCTACAGTAGAGTCCCAACTATCCGACGTAATGTGGACCAAAGGAACCTCAGATAATAAAAAAATCTGATAAAACGAGATTTGTTAAATTATTGAATATTAAATTAAATATTAAATAAACTGGAGTTGAATACATTAACATGATGATGTGCACCATATTTTGAGGTTAGACCTACTATTGGACATAATAACATAATTTTATTTACAACTGTTTTATTACAAAAATTACAAAAATTAAAATATAATAATACGTGTAAAAATTACAAGTCATACACAAGAAAAATATGCACTTACAGTCATTAGCACTACACCTTAATATCATACAAAAAATCAAGCATTGTCTAAAATTAAAAGTGCACTAAAATTGCATTAAAAGTGAATTACATACTTTCGTCTTTAATGACAAAGTGTATACAACTTTTCGACAGTTCACCTCGGTTGAATGAGTCTTGGTTAATCGGGACTCTGCTGTACATATATTAGTGTCACACACCAGAAGATGGTTATCTTGAGTCACTGCCATAAGAACCTTGATCTAAGCTTGTAAGCTCTTCTGAGTTTAATTCTGACTACTTCTGTTTATGTTACAAAGATGTATTAAAATATAATACAGAAATTTAATATAAATTTGGTGTGTTGGTAAAAATAGCAGTCCTCCTAGCATTAGTGAGACAGCTGACTGGCTGAGGTTTTTAAGTTTTTCTCCAAGCCATCTGAACTGATTGAGAATAGGACCTATTGTGCAGTTTTGTGAACATGGTGAATGTCACGTGCAGTAGAAACAAGCAGGGACTTGCAGTATCAGTTGAAAAGAAGACCTGCCACGTGAATTTGCACGTTGGTCATTGAGGCTGTCAGTTGTCTTAGTGAGTGTGGATTCAAGTAATATTCATATCATGATCAAATTGTTGTGGCCCGAGTTCCACGTGACATTGGTGGTGTATTCTGTAACAATATGTTGTGCTAAAATGAATTTCTAAAAAGTGGTACAGAATGACTCATTTGGTAGACTGCTGATATTTGATGACATTTGCGTGTGTAATGCTAAAAGGAGAGGTAGCAGACAGTTCTCAGTTAGCATCCGTGGGGAGACTGTGAGGTTGGTGGACATCATAACAACTGGATTAAGCGGCAATATACTGATAGCTATATTTCAGAAGCAGTTTGTGAGTTGGCAGGGTAACATTTGTGACCGGGGCAGTGATTTTTCTGCCACCACAGCTTGACTGGCTGTGTAGTCCTGCCGTGCGGTGGGGCTTTCATTTGTGGGGGTGTGGGGGTAGAGTGACCAGGGAATGAAGACAATCAAACATGGCCACCTAGTGTCAAGGTTTGGAACCATATGTCCACTTTGTTATGTCTTTATGGGAGGGTGCTTAACCAAGCACTCTTTTGTAGCAGTGAGGTCACTCACTTTGACAGAAATGTCACAGAGCAGAGTGTATCATCTGTGGTGTGCATGTCCAGTAAACCATTCAGAGACTGGCCAGAACAGTGAGTCATGTTTAAACAAGTAGCCAAGTCACACTATAAGTATTTAAATCAATGCACATAAATAATGGATTAAGTGAAGAAATGAGAAAGATGTTTTAAAACTGTAACAAGAAGATGTATTTTATTGAGGCTACATGATGTCGTATCACACCTGCTCATTCAAAACTCTGGTTGCACTTTATTCAGATACCATATTAGGCCCTTTGTTTGCAGTGCTGTATGGAGATGTGTGTGTAAGAGAGAGAGAGAGGGGGGGGGGGCGGGAGGGATTGATTCACATTAACACTTTTTTGTGGGTTCATTTATAGATTCTTTATTTAATGCCCAGGTTATATATGCATGTGACAGTAATGTGGAGGTATGCGTAGCAAACCACAGTATTTGTTGTGTTCATTGTTCATGAAGTTCCAGCCTCTGTCCAACATTGTTCAGTTGAAAACATGTTTAATGTTCACATACAGTCTCCAAGAATAAAGTGAACAAGCTGTTTTTCTTGTCCGTTTTCAGTAAAGCTCAATGCAGTTCACATTCCACATTGAAACGTTATTGCTGTCAGCATTTTGTTACTGAACGGGTTCTTCTTCTTCTTTAGGGCCCGTCAGCAGATGTCCTGGATGCACCTCAGCCTTAGGCTTATTGTGCAGCCCTAAACACTCCATTCAGCACGGGTTCAGTAATCCTGTGCCTCTTATAAAGACGCAAAGTTCCCTTACTGAAGGTGTGGTCATATCTTTTGGTTCAGCAGACAGTTTCGCAAAGACATTATAGCGCTGACGAGCCAACATCTCTCAGCAGCAAATGATACGCTGCACTGTTGCAGCCTCCATCCCGCAGAATCTGCAGGCTGGATCCCCATCACACAGGCCCATAGTATACAGATGCCTCCTCACAGGAGCGTGTCCTGTGAGGACCGCAACTGCCGTTTTTAGTTGATGCTTTCTTAATTTAAGCAGGTCTTCAGCTCTTCTCTTATATGGTCTACCAATAAAAAGTTTGCCAAGTCTATGACCTTGTAAATCTTTCCAAGTATTGAGCGGGTTTGCCGAAGCTGGAAGGCTTGTGACAGGTATCTGGGAAATCCTCGAGTTGAATCTCAGCTGGGAGTATGCCGAGTTGTTTCATTGAGTCTGTGTGGGCTGGTACTGGGATAATTTCTTCAGTTAGATAATGATCACTTTCTGTCAGCACATCCTTTCTGATGCATTATCCACTGTCATCCTGTCATTTGACACTATATAGTGTCCATTCTTCAGTCTTAGTCATTGAAATAGTTAAAGCTGAACCTGTTTAAAGTAGGGCTGTGGAGTTAGAGTCGGAAGGAGTTTTGGTGGAGTGGGAGCCAGTAAAAATATACCGACTCCGACCTCGATATAAAATCTTAAGTGGATACTAACTACAATAACCGTTAGATTTATACTTAAATATAGGTTATAAGTGTAAAAAGTAGCTTGATGATTCACGTGGTGGTGATGATGTGTCGTATGATACCATTTACCATTTTAGTAGGTTTATCATTATTAATACATATTGACCTTTTATGAAGGAGTCAGGGTTGGTGATTAAAAAACTGAGGAGTCATACTCAGAGGTTGTGTATACTGACTCTGCGACGCTGGTTTAAAGTTGTCAGTATTTTTTTCATATTATGCCTGCAATCATCCGTAATGTAACTTATGTTCCTGGTTGTGTTGTTCCCATTGCTATATAACGCATTATTTTCACTAAGCCAAACAAGTTTCTTGATGATGGTGAACTCATTCATCAGTACACCTAATTGTAAGTACTTTTCAGTGTTTTGACATAGCAGTATGATTCTTGGCTGAGCTCTGTTGTAGAGTTTTTTCGAATTCTTAATGAAGACCTGTGGAAGGAATCTTGAATGGTAGACCATAGGTGTCTGTCATGACACTGTAACAGGAATATTCTTACAGCACATGGGATTTGAGCCAGTAATCCCACTATGTACGCACATTTGGACAGTGTGGTTAGTGGAACTGTGAAGTTGAAGATGTTAACAGGGGCATAAGTATACTGTACATTTCGCAAACATTTTGTAATCTGTCTTAACGTTTTATGGCAAATACATATATATTACAGTTCACTGGTATGTCCTTGAAATAATTTTGTGTTAGGAGTATCGAGTAATCCCAATGTGTACACACACTTGGACAGTGTGGTTAGTGGAACTATGAAGTTGAAGATGTTAACAGGGGCATAAGTATACTGTACATTTTGCAAACATTTTGTATCTGTCTTAACGTTTTATGGTAAATGCATATATATTACAGTTCACTGGTATGTTCTTGAAATAATTTGCGGTTAGGAGTATCATATATTGAGTCTTGGTTATTTACTGGTGCTTTTTTTTTGTTGTTGAATATGTTGTGCAGCGTCATGTTGTAGGTGTGGTAGGATGACTGAATAATAAGTTGGAAAGAACACAGAAGTAACCGAAATGGTCTTGATTTGTTTTAAGGTATATCCAGGCCTTTGCATTGAGGACTGAGAAAAGCTAAAAGCCTATGCTAGCCAGATTTAAATGTAAAACCTGGTAGATCTGAAGCAACTTTGCTAACACCTCAGCTGTGACGAAGATTTCTGTCTTTTCTGATACAGTACTGTGTAATTTGTGGACAAGTACCAGCATTCCAGAGAAACCTGCTGTCTGCATCATCAGTGTAGAAGATTGAGTGCACCAAGATGCAGGTAGCACGTTCCTCTGAACTAGTGGTGCCCATCTACCACATTACAAATTGGCATGTCACAGAATACAGTAATCGTAGTTTTCACAGTGAGAAACTCAAATCTCGCTCAGCCTTTGTGTGGTAGAAATTTGGTGAAATAGGTCTTTCGTATGTAATAACCATAATAATGTTACATCACGTATGAGAAAGGGGTTTTTTTTTTGTTACAAGTGTGAGGAGAGATGTACTTGAAACTTCTTTCCCTGATAAGGCTGTTACTAGAGTCCATGCAGTATCTTGAATTCAGTTTGTCATAGATTGTTCCTGGCATTGACAGGATTTCTGTCTTGACAACCATGTCTGTTATCGATGGAGCCCACCCATCCTCCTGTCCTGTGGGTGCTGGGTGTCCTGTCTTCTGGCAATAAAGTAACTGGAGTAGGAACCAGACCACTTGTGTCCATCTAGTGTCACATTTAGGAATATGTGAAACTTTACGTCTGCCAGCAGATAAAATATCTGTGAAACTACTGCTGTACACAGTGATTATAATACAACTAACTGTCATACAAATCCTGGGGAACACTGTTGGTGATTTTTACTCGTACTTTCACTTCACTTCACTTAGCCCGATCCTCTTCTATCTTGCAGTGTAGAGGTTTGGTGATTTTTAAATAAATTATAGTGTAACAGTGTAGTTTTGAATATTTGTGTTGTTTGTCTTCTAGGTTGAATCCTTTGTGATTGATCAGGCTGAGTTGGACGAAGAGGCGCGTCTCGATACATCCAAGTTCCTTTTGTCACCAGAGGATACAGAGCATTCAGTAGACCCAGAAACGCAGGCAAGGTTGGAGGCTCTGCTTGAAGCTGCAGGTAATGTTTCATTTGGTAGTGTTTCCACCCCTGTAATTTTGCAGCGTAATACAGTGAGAGTAAAAGAAAAAGAAAAATGTTGTGTCATATATTAACACAAAACAGGAATACTGAAAAGCTTTAAGAAGTAATTTAGAATTGCTGGTATTGTATTTTTGTCTGTAGCACACGTAAGTTTTGTTAAATTTGGTAATTATTTTGGGGCCATAACTTCAGTTTCATGTATTTTTAGTTACATGTGTATCCTTATTTATTTCTGAAACTTATGCCTTTAACACCTGCTGTGGATGTATGCATTTTAAAGGTAATTTGAAATTTTCTTCGGTATAGACACTGCTTTCTTTGTTGCTGTTTGTGTGTGTGTTTGTTTGTTTGTTTGTTTGTTTGTTTGTTTGTTTGTTTGTTTGTTTGTTTGTTTGTGAGACAGATTTGAGTATGGTGGGTGTACAGTGTCTCTACTGTAGCTATTATGATGCAGGTGCCATTTCAGTATTTTTGCTTCGATGTTGTATTCTTTTGTAATTATTACTTGTACAATCAAAAATACTGTGATGTTCTTGGCCCGGGCACATGATGTCTTAGACTTCAGTCAGGTATTAAGTATGGCACAAGATGATAAAGTGATAGGCTGTGGCAAGGTGTGTTGCGTGTATGTTTTTGTCAAGGATGGTATTCTGTTTTATGTCTTATGACAGCCACACTACAGAACAGGTTAATTGAACTCGTAAATTGTGGATCGAGACAGGCAGTGTATGTATAAATGTAATAATGAGGTGCGTTCGTGACAGTTCTTGCTGTGGAAAGGCATTAAGTGTTTCATATTCTGAGTGTGTGTCCGTAGCCTTAGTTATCCAGCATGCAATGCACTTGTGCCTTATTGTCATGTGTGGCCTGTCTGGCTGTACCATATTTTTTCACATTAAACAGTACAATTTTGGGAAAAGAGTTATTGAACATGAAATATCTGTTTTGATTTTTCCTACAACTTTTGTCTGAAACATTTCTTATTCTAAGAAGAATTGAAGGAGATATTATCATAAATGTACAGAGGTATTCGTGTAAAGTACCCATTATTCTTGTCAGATTTTAATCAAACTTGAATTCTCTTTACCCATTTTTGAAAAATACTCAGATATCAAATTTCATAAAAATCTGCCCAGTCGGAGCCGAGCTTTTCCACGCAGATGGAATGCCAGACATGACAGGGCTAGTAGTTACTTTGAGCGACTTTGTGAATCGCCTAAAAGTGGTTTCATGTTACTATGAACTGTGGATCAGGATGAAACAGGGAACATGGGGTTTTAAAAATCACCACTAGTGACGAGGCTGAAATACTGTAATAGACAATATGATTTTTTAATAAACCTGACACGTGTTAATTTAATAAGTCTTATTCACTTATACTGCTGTTGATATTTGGAAGTATAAGAAGCTATTTTGCTAATACTCAGCCACATACATAATAGTTGAATGACATTTAAAGTAAATTTGGTGTTTAAATATAAAACCTGCAGCAGCTTCCTGAAATTTGTATGTGTGCAGAGTTGGTAATTATCTTTGTATTGAAACATGTTCAGCAGGTGTGAGAAATGTACGGAGTTTCACAGAAGTTGTGTTTTAGATGGTTGGAAATGCTATTATACCATGTTTCTCAGTTTGCCTGAGGACAAATTTTGATTTTGATGGTATTCCATCAAAGTTACAGAAAACCGGAATTTGTGAAAGCCCGGCACATCTGAAACTCATTTCTTGCTTTGATGTTTGGGGACTTAGAAAGTCATAGGGAGCCATATCTGGTGACTAGGGAAGCCATGCCCTATACTTGTTAGATTGCCACACAAACAGGGCTGGGTGGAAATATTATCGTCGCAGGCAGCAGACACCGAGACAAGCATGAGCCACAGAAAATAGTCAGAATTAAGGGAACTGAAGCAGTGAAGGAGTTGTACGTACCAAATATTGATATGAAATTTTAAAGTTTTTTTTAAAGACGTTTATTTTTCTATCCTGTAATGAAACCTGAACACAGATTTCCGAAGAATATCCTGAAGTGGCTTGATCATATATTTGTAAACAAATGTTCTGGGTAACTCCCTTGGAAAATATCCTGGCAGTATGTTTGTGGATAAGACAAGGTAAGTGGTTACTTCAGAGATAATCAAGTTAAACCTGGTGTGAATAGTTGAATAGAAGACATTACCACTGTGCACGCTTAAGAGTTTGCTACCACATTTTAAAGAATCAATTGAATTTGCTTTTAATTTAGGTATTGGAAAATTGTCTACGGGGAATGGAAAACACCTGGCTGATCCTGATGTTCTTCGACGGTTGACTTCAAGTGTGTCCTGTGCGTTGGATGAAGCTGCTGCGGCTCTAACTCGCATGAGAAACGAGAATCCGCGCCCGCAGACTGAAACAAGGTAGGCATGCAGTCAAAATGTCACATTAGATTAGAGATTTTGCAGATTCTGTTGTGTAATATGTTGCCTTGTGTTGCCATTAGATTTGTGTGTTTACAAGAATCCTATTCCCTGACAGATCTTTGGTGGAGGCGTGTTCAGACGGTGACGTTGGAACAGTGAAAAAGCTGCTGACAGAGGGTCGTAGTGTGCACGAAACAACTGAGGAAGGAGAAAGCTTGCTGTCGTTAGCCTGTTCTGCAGGCTATTATGAATTAGCTCAAGTAAGCCGTTCATTTCTGTTGCCTGTTTGGGTATAAATGTCTGCAGAAATTAAATTTTTGCTGTTTATTCCTGAGCATGTAATTTACTAAATAGTGAGGTAACATAGGTAAGTACTGTAATATGAAGTTGCATTGGCAAAGGAAAGGTACTTTGATTTGCACTTAATGCATTTAGTTAATGCTAGTATAAACAGATGACTTGGTAATAAGGATTCATTTCAGGTATTGCTTGCAATGCATGCCAATGTGGAGGATCGTGGTATCAAGGGAGACTGCACGCCCTTGATGGAGGCAGCGTCAGCTGGACATGTGGACATTGTTCGACTTCTTATTGCTCATGGAGCTGACGTCAATGCACAGTCTTCATCAGGTAAGTCATTTTTAGTGGGTGCTGCTGTAATTCATGTTGCTGTCCTAATGTCTGTATTTCATAAGGTAAAAAGAGGCTGACATATAAATGCAGGAAAGATGAAGTAACATAGGAATGGAAAAAAATTACATGGTGAGGGGTTTCATAATTTGTGTTCTTAGTATAATATGTTGTTTTCATTAAACAATAGCGGGTGAGATGCACCATGTGTAGATGGGTTGGGAGAGACAGAAGAAAGACACCTGTGGGGGTCATGTGTATAGCTGGGAGGATAATGTTAAGTAGATTTTATTGACACTGGGTGGGAAGGCGTGGAGATTATTGGCCTGGCTGAGGGTTGGACCCAGTGGCGGATGTCAGTGAACGCGGTTATTGATCAAATACAGTACTTGTCCAACCCTTGCACTGTATTTGATGTCTTCACATTGCAACACTTAACAATAGTTTTACAACTTAGTCCTACATGTTTTAATCCTGTAGTACATTGGTTGGATAAGTATGGTATTTGAATAATTATGCATGGCATGGGCAATATAAAACAGTTATCAGTCTGTAAGTAGGCAAAAGAAGGGACTTTTTTTGATCAGTGGAGTAACTGTCAGCTTTTAGGTAGATTGTATTTTAAGTAGAATTCCACTTGGTTACTTAAGTGAGCCTTAGAAACAACTGTGAGCAATCCTACTGCTGCTGCAGCCTGCCTTGCATTAAATGTCGGTTAGTATCTTTAATGCTGTCTGGTATAAGGGGCTTAGAATTTGTGAGCCTAGCATTGTGAACATGCAAACAGTGTCTAGGCCCATGGGATGTGTTGTGATATCATAGCTTGGTGTTTAGTGGATTTTGTTGCATGCAGAGTTTATGTGGGCTTGAAAATACAGATGGTATTGTAGATTGGAACCAAAGGCTTCAGCTTCAGATATGACATAATGTGGGCCAACATGTGTACAGGATATGCAGAAGAATTAAAACTGATACTGTAGAGAAGAAGGTATTGAATATTGCTTTCTTCTTTGCTGTGGCATTGGAGTATTGGTGATTGGTACCAGTGTTTTGGAGGAACATTTGTGCCCATATACCAAGCTCCATGGTGTCATCCCAGAAGAAAGCAATCTTATTGTGCCTTGTCACTGGTACAAGAACCTCAGATTTCACTTACAAATATATTTGCTTATCTTCTAGTTCTTTGTATGTTGGGAGTAATACAAGATCACTTGATGCTTGGTAGGACATCTTTCAGGAATCTTGTATCTGATGTTCATGAACATCTGACGTTGCCCAGGCACAATGTAGAAGGGGATGTAAGCTTATGTGCTGTGTATTTCAACTCTACTTGTGGAGCAGATTGCTACGGAAATTAATTGAGGAAGGGTGATTGCACGGTGTAGTTGGTTTGGGAGTTCGATGTGCTATAGATTGGTCTGTTCTAGTCTTAGGTGCTTTTCTGTTCCCTGCTGGTACTAATCAAGTATTTGATACTGAGGCATTATGAGGTAAAGTACAATAATGTCATGAAGGCATGTGGGGGAGCAGAAGTATGGCTCCATTCATTCTTCACTGGATGTGGGTGAGTGGTTAGCTTCATGCCTTGGCCACCTCACCCGCAGGGGTGAAAGTCCATAGTACATATTGAATAGGAGGCTGGGTAGTGAGATATCCCAGCTGATATTGAGTAGTTGTAGTCTTGTTAGGAAGGAACTCACATCTTGTAAGGTTTTTCGTTTAGGTTTTGCTTTTTTTGCCAATGGAAATTTTAGTTTGAAACCAATTCTGTGTTTTACAGCTTCTTGTTTAGAAGCTGTACAACACAGAATTGGTTCAGACCTGAAATTTATGTGTGTGTGTGTATGTATGTATGTATGTATGTATATATGTATGTATGTATGTATGTATGTATGTGTGTAAAGGACACGTATGTTGCATAGAGCAGAGAGCATTTTTTAAATATTTCGTTTTTAATGAAGGTCAGCCACAATCAGAAGGTATGCGTAATGTGAGGTATGCAGTCTGAACTCAGTTTAATATTACATGCAGGCAAAATTGTTATTGTGATTTATTACTTTAATATTGAAGTCCCTAACTTTTCAGTTTATGCGGTGAACTGTTCATGGAACTCCAATGTTTCATGGGTCACAGTTTTGGAATATTGTTCCTGTTTTCATAATTTTTCAGTTTTTCGTGGACGTGTTACATTGTTATTTCTCTTCTAAAACTTGCATGTGCCTTCTGTTGATTATTGAAGGCTACAAAGGCATATCATTTATAAGTCTCACTATATGTTACAAGGCAACACACCCCTGATGTATGCATGTGCTGGTGGCCATGAGGAAGTGGTTCGTACCTTGCTTGATGCTGGAGCTAATGTTGAGGACCACAATGAGAATGGACACACACCCCTGATGGAGGCTGCCAGTGCAGGGCACGTTAGTGTTGCAAAGGTAAATTAATTTTTTTTTTGATTACCCGTCCCATTGTACGTGCATATACCACTCCTTCCAATCTATCGTGTTTGTCTGTGTAGATTGGAAATAAAGGTAAATTATGTCAGATATTGTTTTTATAGCCCCATCAGTTATATCTTTTCATCTACAGGTATTTGATGAGCATGCACGACTGTAAATTTGAAGGGAGAGATGGTGTGCATAGTCGTTGGTAAAATGACAGGTAGTGATTCAGGGACCCTGCAATGTAGTTAGGGCTCCAAACAGTAGTGTTGCATAGCATCCCCCCCCCCCCGGGATTTGGGGGCCCCATGCACAAGAGTTTTGACTGTATCTTTGGTGCAGGTAGGAGAGGCCTGAGAAAAACTGTATTGTTCTGGTCAGTGTTAAGCCTTGAGACCTTTGAACTGGAAATCCATTGCCATATTATAGACCACCAGGTTCTCTAATTCAGTAACTTTGTGCACTTTCAAATTAAAATGACTATTTGTGGGACATTTTGCATTTTTTAGGTCTTTGGTGTTTGTAGAATAAATGGAACAGTTGATTGAGTGGTAAGTGTATGACAAAAACTTAGGTAAAATTTCTGTTGCAGATCTTGTTAGAACATGGAGCTGGTATCAACACCCATTCAAATGAGTTCAAGGAATCTGCTCTTACATTGGCATGCTACAAAGGCCATTTAGATATGGTGCGCTTTCTTCTGGAGGCTGGAGCTGATCAGGTATCTTGATCTTGACTGAAAAGCACCAGATGTGTTAAGCCAACAATTTAATTTAGTCTTCCATTGCGTGGGCAGAACTCCAAAGCATAGGCTAAGATTACGTAGGCATCCTAGCAACAGGTATTCCATAGCTCTGAATAAAATTATCTGTAACCACCAAGTGATTTCACGGATACAACATCCACAGCAGTCTTCAGACATCGGGCTTAGGTTTCAGTTTTATCACAAAGCATGTCATCTTGAGGGAAGGTTAACAACCTGCACAGCAGTGACGTGTCTGCATAAACAAGATGAGGAAATGATAATCCACAAGAAAACTCAGAAGACCTAGAAAGTTATATGGCTGGGGTAAAATGCAGTGAATGTAATTTGCAGTCCAAGGAAGTATCATATTTATGTGAATGTAAGGCGACTCTTCTTCATATCTTCAGTTCTCAGGGATGTAGCTGTAGTCACATAAGCCAGCTTTTTTTTTTTTGTCATGTAGTGTTTTGTGTGCTTAATATTCTAGACTTAAATAATAATCAGAGTTAAAATATTGGAGTATTATTGTAGTGAAATGTTACAGCACATCACTGAGTTAACTAGGCAGTGCCAATACTTCAGTCACTAGAAGGAGAGTTTTCTTCATGATTTCTTCTACTGGACATCATTTTCTGTTCCATTTATGTTGTTTGATATAGCGCTTTTTAAACTCGTGACAGTGCATTCTGGTCAAATGTCATTCCAAACATTCGTAGTTTACTGCCCAAGCAGCGTTTCATAGGGTCATCTTCTATTCCTTACTGGTGTTAATAGGCAGTTCCCAGGTAGCAGCTGTTCTCTATACAGGCAGTTTAATTGGTTTTTTGATGGTTTGTTGACTACCACATCGAGAACATGTACCTGAGAGGTCATGCGTCCCGTTATATCACTAGGTTTGTATTTAGATGAGAAGTATGAGTTTTCATTTTCTGTTTTGCGACCCTTAAAAGCATCAAAGACCAGCATTCTTCTTTCCTTTGGAAGAGCAGTTGGCCTTTCAGACTGTCTTCAATCATGAGGTCTGTCATCCACCCTTTATCATTATATTTACATGTAATTCCATTAGGAAGTTTTTCTCTTGGAAGATTTTTAATTTGTAGAATAACATATGTGTCAAGGTTCCTCCCATCAGCCAGAACTGAAAGTGTCACACATATTTTAGGCTTTCCAGGTCCTTTTGTTTCGGCAGGTATTAATTGTGGTCCTTTCGTATCAGGTGTAGTGTTGCTCACCTAATAAGAATGACTGGGGTGTCAGTTCCATTACCCATTTGTCCTGTGAGGTAATCATGTTTTTGGCATAGATTGTGTGGCGCTGAAATGCTGATAGCTTCCATGGTAAACTTCGATGAAGAGCTGGCCATTTATGTCGCGGCAAGTCTTACTGCCTAACTTACTGGCTTTGAAATCTTGCTGCCGTGTCTGACTTCCAGTGCCTTTATTCATGTTTTCTGTCTGGTACGAAAAGGTCCATTTTTATTGCTTTTCTAGTCCCCCATATATATAATTTCAGTGTAAGTTGCACTTATAAGGTTCATAACCCCAACATATGTCCAGATTCCTCTGCAACATTAATTATGCCCACCTGTTCCTTGTTAGCAGTAATTCTTTGTCCTGTATCTTGAATATAATTAAATATTTATTATTTACTAATCATCCTACCATTCAGTGCTGGGTAGGTGTAGTTATGAACATTGTCTTTAAACCACAGACAAAAATTTACTTTAGTGTGGGTCATAATTTGTGCTGTTTCTGCTGCAGGAGCATAAAACTGATGAGATGCACACGGCACTGATGGAAGCATCAATGGATGGCCATGTTGAAGTCGCAAGATTATTGTTGGATTCTGGAGCGCAGGTGTGTTACAGCTGGAATACAGATGCAGCTTTAATTAAATGTAGTTGTTGTAAAAGTTTAGTTTTTAATGTGATCTGATTTTAATACATGTGTATTTGGAATATTTTGTGACTTGCTTGCCTTTCAATTTGTTGTTAAGTATGCTAGTAAGCAGGTGATTAGGAGCAGAAGAGGCAGCAGTAGCCAGTATGCTCGAGCCAGTAAGGTCCACTTTTGCATAAAAACTACTAAATAGTAATACCACTTTGTACGTATTGTATGAAGTTTGCCTATTGGTGTAAATGTAACTGTCGTCTTAAAAGCTCTGCTGTAGTTGACATTATTTGCTGGCCTTTCACTGTGGCAGCACACTTCAGTTATAGTGTAGTGTGCTAGAGTCTGTGGTGGACACAGTGGCTCTGAGTCATATTTTTCAGTGAGAACTTAGTTTACCGCCACAAAATCATTCCACCAGTGGTCCATGTTCGTCTCTTACCAGGACCCAGTACAACAGGCCCATTGATGCCAAAGTACCAAAGGAGCTGGTCTTAACCAAAATCAGACTTAAAGACCTGTCTTTCCAGAATACAAAGTTATTGATGTTTAGCACGTATTTTTGATGAAGTTTGTCATTAGCATTTTCCTGTTGAAATATAGCTGATTTTGTGCTAGTGAATTGTGGTTGTTACAGGCATAAATGCTGCAGCAGTGTGTAAGGGAATGCCTAATCAGATGTCTGATAGCTTCCAATGATTTGTGTGTTAATAGGTTAATATGCCAACCGATAGCTTTGAATCTCCTTTAACCCTGGCTGCTTGTGGAGGGCATGTTGACTTGGCAATGCTACTCATAGAGAGGGGTGCCAACATAGAAGAAGTGAATGATGAGGGCTACACTCCACTAATGGAAGCTGCCAGAGAAGGTCATGAAGAGATGGTTGCTCTTTTGCTAAGTCAAGGTATTTATGTTTATCCTTTTACCTTGAGAAGCATGTTTCACGGTATTTTTGCTTTGTATTTGCTAGATGTGGATGTGAAAGTCAGTGTGAAGACCAGCTACATCTACTGAATGAGGTTTGCCCTTTTTATTTTCAGTTTCTGCAGGTAAATGCTAGGGCAGTTGTTTCATTGAACTTCCTTTTCCTCAACTTATGTTTTTCATGCCATTGGTTCTTATGTCATATGTAATTAAGTAACTGTAAATGAACCAACAGAGACGTTTGCAAATGAGTTTGCTGTTAAATTGAACTGCAGGTGCTAACATCAATGCACAAACTGAGGAAACTCAAGAAACAGCTCTTACCTTGGCATGCTGTGGTGGGTTCACGGACGTGGCCGACTTTTTAATCAAGGCGGGAGCAGACATTGAATTAGGAGCCTCAACCCCACTCATGGAGGCTGCTCAAGAAGGACACCTGGAGCTCGTCAAGTATGTATTTATATTGTTACTGAACATCATTTTCTTGTTTGTAAATGTGCCAGTAGTTGTGTATCCTAGTTTTCAAAAAGTTGCCAAAAAAACTAACATGAATCTCTTGAAGTGTTCATAGTCTTGGTGTAGGTCTGCTTCATATACAGTGTCTTAAAATGTGACGTTCTTCATTTATTTTCTCTTGAGTTCTGTACTTTTTGGAATCTGACATTCTGCCACTGTTTTTAAATGTACATACCTTTCTTGAAAAAGAAACTTGGTGCCTTTCAGCTGATGCCACACACCCAAACTGCTGCTTCTTATGCACTAGCAAACCTTTCCTTATATTTCAGAAACCATCAGATTTCATACCAGCAGCACAGCTTGCTGTTACCAGATTATTTTTAGACTGTTAACATACATCTTTGTTACTTAGAATCAGCAGAACACATGTGCAGTGTCACATATTAACATGTACTCTGTAGTGCATGTGGGTAGATGAAGGGAAAAGGAAGTTGTGGAAATTAAAATGTTCTTTGAATGGATGATGTTGCAAAAACATTGTAACAAATGGGCTGTTCATTCATGCTAATATCATCACACATGGACTGTGCCCCACTGTCAGCGTGATTACAAGTAACCCCTCATCCATTACCAAACTCATTAATGGAGAAAGTGAGTGGGGTGTTTGAGAGAATACAGCAATACACCCTTACCTCTGCGTTTCACTTACTTATTAAAGACATTTCCCTTGACTGGAGGGTTTGCTGAATCTTCAGTCCTGTGATTTGAAAGGGTTTGTGTCTGTGTCCAGTCATATACTGTGGTGTTTCCCATATGACCACACTTTCAAAAAACACAATTTTTACAACACATTTCGACATGTTACATGTGTTGTAACCAGGGCTGTGGAGTCGGTACACAAAACCTCTGACTCCAACTCCCCAATTTTTAAATCTCAGACTCGACTCTTTCATAAAAGCTCAATATATATTAATAATGGTAAACGTACTATAATGGTAGATGGTATCATAAGACATTTCATCACCACCACATGAATCATCAGGCTACTTATTAGACTTATAACCTATATTTAAGTATAAGTCTAATGGTTATTGTAGCTAGTATCTATTTCAGATTTTATATCGAGGTTGGAGTCAGAGTGTGTACATTTTTACAGACACCAACTCCACCCAAAATTCCTTCCGACTCCAACTCCAGCTCACAGCACTGGCTGTAACATCTCCTTAGTTTCTTTGTGATGTCTTGATTGCAGAAAGTACTGATGTCAGACTTTAAAGGTTTAAAGGAATGTGCAGACTTCCTCTGATTAACGAACGATAACAGAGTGTAATAGAAGCAGTGAAATTGACAGAATAAATACCCTAATTAACCTAAATATATATGTACACATATAGTTCCTTCAGTCCATTTTGATATTTGTATTAATTTTAGTGTAGAGCCTGTCATTACTGGGTTAAGAAATAGAGATATGTCTCTTCACTCCAGAATTTTAAATGTTACTGACTGCTGAAATTGTGTTATATCTTTCTGCCAACATGCTGAGGCTCAGTTCGTGGCAGTTAGTACTTAGAGTTTATGTGCCTGAATTGGAACTTCAAGAGGAGTATCTCCTGTGTTTATTTTCAGGTATTTACTCGAAGCTTCTGCAGACGTCCATGCCCAGACACAAACTGGAGACACTGCTCTTACTTACGCCTGTGAGAACGGTCACACGGATGTGGCGGACCTCCTTCTGCAGTATGGAGCTGACTTGGTAACAGAGTTCATATTTGACTCTTAAAAGAATGACTGTCATCTGTGCAGTATTTAAGAATTTGTTTCCTACCTCCAATAAAATAACCAGTTTTTTTACAAAGATACAGTGGTGTAAGAAAGTAATTGCTGTTTATTCTGACAACCAAATGAAATGAAGAAATACACTGTATTAGCAGAATGTATAGCATATGATTATTATGGCAGGGTATACATAGTTCCATAATGAGTTAATGACCTCTATTACAAGTACAGCGAGACCTCTATCCATTGGTCATGTATTCATCGTTTCCCTGCAGGTGGTGTTGATCTCTTCTGATCCTGAAAAGATTCCCATATAAGTGGTGTATAACTGTGTTGGATGTATTGTTCTTCAAAGTGTCGTCCTGCATTGTTCAGAATTTTTGGTTCTGTCTCACATTCCCAGAGTGGTAATTTCTGTGAAAAAAGATGTGAAAGTAACGTGTTTCTGGAATGGTCTTGCCTGTACTGATCATTACTGTTTATGTATGAAGTGTCACCACATGTCAGCCAAGTGTGATTGACTGTTGAGGGGCTGTAGTGCTGGGCAGGCATAGTTGTAATATGGCAAGTGTAGTAGTGTGTTGCATGTTTCTGTTTGCTCCCCCGAGTTTGGCGATTGAAAGTTGTGTCATGTGCTGTTATTTGTTGTTCGTGATGATCATGGGAAACCCATATTTTTAAAAATGTGAAACACTACACAAATAAGTGTGGATGACCACAACCATTTTTCACTCAGTTTTGAAGGGTACTGGATGCTTAGAAACTTTCTTTTTTTGTGGACAACTGTGCAGCTCATCTCCAAGATATGTAAATTCTGTGGAGCATAAAATGCGTATATGAACCACAAAACTGCATGTGTGTGAATGCCTTCCACAATAACTGGATATGTCTAGATGCTGAAAAGAATGTCAACCTCAGTTCTTACACATCTGTGGAGAGTGAGCTTGCCGTATGGTGGTGTTTGCAGCATGGGTGATTTGTGCGACAGTCATGTGGGTGGCAGCAGCAGTAGGTAGAAGGAAGAGGGAGATGAATGTGCCAGCAGACCAGTGATGAGTTTTGCCAAAGCCCATGCAGCGTGCAAAATTTTAAGTGTTTCACTTATTCACCCTGCACTTGGGAGTGTGACAAACAGAACGTTTGGTACTTGAAATCGGTGCTGCTTTGTGTGATGTAAGGTTTCAGAATCAACAGTTGGCAGTTGGAGGTTTCTTAGAATAAAAGTAATTTGCACACAGGTATTAACATAACTTTTTGTCATTTTTGTGTCGGATTTTAATTTTTATGTTGTCTCGAGCATCTTACACTTCTAATGCCTTTCTAACAACCACTGTTTTCTCGCATTTATCATTTCCCCTTTGCTGTCACACCAAAATGATGATGGATAGAGGTAGCACTGTATTGTCAAGTGCTTTACCTTTTAAAATTGTCTTACAGTGGCATTGCATGTTAACAGGAGCATGAGTCAGAAGGTGGTCGTACTCCGTTAATGAAAGCCTGTCGAGCTGGTCAGCTGTGCACAGTGGAGTTTCTCATTTCAAAGCGAGCAGACGTCAATAGGCAGACGACCAACAATGACCACACTCCACTGTCCTTGGCATGTGCTGGTGGTCACTTAGCAGTAGTGGAACTCCTCTTAGCCCAGTCAGCTGATCCTTTCCACAAACTAAAGGTAAATGAGGGTTGGGAGCTGAGGATTGCAAAATGCATATACATGGGTGGTGTGTGCAGCCAGAGTTTACTGATTAACTGTGGGTATGGGGAGTATGTGAAGGGGTTGTTACATCTGTTCCAAAAATATTCAGTACCTGCTTCCCCCCTGCTCAATTCTCCAGCCTTTCTCCTCACCATGCAGGTATTATTGAAGTTTTAAGTGTAATGTCTGCCAATGTAGTGTGTGAGCTCTGTTCAGAATATTTTTTGGACTCTAATTATGTGCTTTTTTCACCTGTCATAATACATTTAATGAATAGGGGTCTTCGGGTCTAAGCTAAGTAGTGCAAACCACATTCACAGCCAGGCATGACAAGTTGTTTAGAAAGTATGTGCCTCCCTGGGAAAGGATGCTGTAAATTCATGAATGAGGACTAATATGGAGATGACCTTCTGATTCCCATGTAGAATTGCATTGAGAGGTGTGTGTCAAGGTATTTTGAACAGGACAGTCTGTGAGATCAGAAGAAAAAAATTGATAATGTCTCCAAGAGCAGAGTTTCATTCACAGTCTCCCCCACCAAACATGGAAAAGTTACCACTGTACTGGACAGTCTCGATATGTGCATCTTAAGAACAACGTCCCATGAAAAGTAAAATCAGTGGACATTACATATTAGTAAAGCTTGCCATAAATGTAACACCTTGAAGTAATTTGGCTGCAGCTGTGATCTATTGAAGCGTATGTTGTCAGCAGAAATGTTACTTTCATTGTGATGAAATTCTGTGAAGACAGGTTTTTAGCATGCTGAATTGAAGCAATGGGTACCACTATGTAAAAAGGGTACAAAAGTAGAAAGAGAGAAGAAGGTACATATAAATGGCACGAGTGAAAAGTTTATCAGTATTTCAGAGGACATTAGAAGACATCAGAATAGAATAGCAATAGAATACAGAAGGGTGGGCACCACAGTGACCCGTGCATTTCAACTGTCATCGATCTTTTGTGCAACCATTTAGCTCATTCGTTCATCATTCCGGCACCTTGAACAAAGTGCAGTATCCTGCTAATAGAGATGTCTTCAAAGTTACTTGGTTTCGTAAAATGACCACCCAGCTGCCTGAATCTTAATGTGGCCAAAGCCTCACTGTCACAAAGAACGTGTGAGGCTGTTTCACATGCCTGCTTGTGTCTCTAACACTCAGGACTTTGTACCATCCGCATTTAGACAAATGTCCTTTTAAATGACAGTGTCCTCTTAGCAACCCTGTCATCATTCTTGGCTGGTTTCTGCCCAGACTGAGCAATTTCCCAAAGCCCTCCCCCAAAGGGTTTTTTAAGAAAGCCCTTGACCAACTTTTGTCCATGTGTGGACTGCCAATGCTCCTTGTCTTTCCTACTTGTCCAGTCCCTGGTCATCTCTCTGGCCTTTGCAGATATACTAAGTGCAGGCTGAGGTCCTATGAGTGGATGTGAGGAGTCTTCTGTGGCTAGTTGATTAGCTGTTTTATTTAAATCAATTCCCATGTGTCCTGGCACACATACCAGTTGAATCCTGTTATGTTCTGCCAGTTTCGCTGGGGATTGATGGAAATTCCAGACAAATTTGGAATTTATCTGGAAGCTTTCAAGGGCCTTGATGGCTGCCTCACCGTCTGAAAGCATGTAGATGTGTGGCACATATATGTTGACATAAATGAAGTTGAAACATTGAAGAGGAGTTACACAACAGGATAAATCCAAATTTTTCTTGTTCAGGACAATTCAACAATGCTGATTGAGGCAGCGAAGGGTGGACACACAAGTGTAGTGCAACTTCTTCTGGATTACCCTCATTCAATCATGATGACAACTCCTCACACTCACAATACAGCAATGACAGCGGGAGTGAGTGGTGCACAGACTGCAGCCGGAGCTGTGTCAAGCACGGGGGGCCTCCACGAAGTACCTGAGGCAGTCAGGGTGCTTCCTCAGGAGGATGTTCAGGTTAACACCAGTCAGAATGTGGGAGCAACCAAGTCTTCTGGCAGCCAAGCAGGTGACTTGAGCTTTGTTGCAAGAAATATTTTGGAAGCATTTTTAGAATTAATGTTATGACTTGTAGCTGTCCTTAAATGCTGCCCTTTAACACAGGACCAGCGTGAGTCTGTTAGATGCGTAAAATAATTTTTTCATTAAATAATACTCCCTTCAAGAAAGGTGTAATACATGTACTATAATGAACGAGAATGGCTTCCATTTTTGGGTAGATGGAAGAACATAGCTTGCAAAACCTAGATGTAAATGGAAGGGTATTAAAATAGATGGTAGAAGAGCAGCTTGTGAAGGTGTGTTTTGGATCAGGGTAGACTGCAGTGGTTTTCATGTGTGGTTATGGTTTTGAACCTGTTAGGTGCATACCAGGTAATTTCTTGACCAGCTGCATGCGTACCACCTGTATAAGTAACATTTGTGCCTCAAAGTAGTGCTAATAAGATTACGTGAAACAGAAAACAGGGAGACAGAATTGTGGCTGGCAGTCTGTTCATGGATCAGTTGGAATGATATCAGGAAAGTTGTTACAGGAGAAACAGTTCGTGGTGTGTTGGAATTTGGATGATGTAGGATACTATTTAGGTGTTTGTTTTCTTTCAGTGGTGTTTTACTTTGTTTGGTATATTTGAGGCTGTGGATTCTGGCCACACTGTTAGGCCATGGCATGGCCTAGCTTGTATTTTAGTCCCTATAATATTGAACTGTGTACATTTACTATTTGTCATGTATCATTATAATCACGGATAACAAGTATTTTCATTTTTGCCATTATGCTTGATGTTCTGTTATTTTTTGAACAGTTGTGGTGAAGAAAGAAAGAAAGAAAGAAAGAAAGAAAGAAAGAAAGAAAGAAAGAAAGAAAGAAAGAAGGGACAGTGTCCAGCATATTTGTCCCATGAAGTAGTAGATTAATTTTAATTACTGATATTTGCCTTTCATTCTCCTGACATCAGGTCGACTCGTAGAGCATTTAGTGCAGCAAAAGCAAAAGTCTGTCCTTCGAAAAAGTCGATCTTCGTCTGTGATGAATGAGAACAATTTAACCTCGCCTGAAGTGCAGCAGGTATGTGTCAAGTCTCTGTGCTTATTGTGTTTAAATTAATGGGAAGTCTTGTTACATATATTGAATTTTTACATAGCAGACCACTTTTCAAGGAATTTACTCTGTTCTTAAACAGATGGTGAATTTCGTGACTACTTCTCTTCAGCTGGGTATCATTTTGTCAGTCTCGTATTGGAGTGCTGTAAAAGGCTTTTTAATTATTATTTCTTGCTCTATAAGAAATTGAACTCAAGACAGGTTTTTTATAAGGTGGTGGAAAATGTGAGATTTATGAAATAAATTCTTATTGAGATTCTGTTGTGTGATCCATCCAGGTAAGAAACCAGCCTCTTGGGGATGGTGTCAGTAGTCTTGTACCTGTTAGTCTCCTGGCCAAGGATGATAGTAATATTCTTGACAAGGGCAGTACTGCAGATACAGACAAGACGAGGAAGCAGCAGCAGCAGCAGCAGTGTGCAGAGAATACAACTATGCAGAAACAGGCAATCCTTGAAGAAATTCAGGTACCTGTACCTCCGAGTCTTGTCATCATGACACTCACTAGAGATGATCCTGCCTTTTCATTTTTGTTTCACAGTAGCAGTATAATATTTCTGCTACTAGAACCTGAGGCTAGCACCAAAGTGTGTTCAGTGCAGTTTTCATCTCCCTTCCTTAAGATCCATGTTAGTGTTAGTCTCATGTCTTGTTTCCAATCTTTTGAACAGAGCTGAAGATGTTCCCACGTCATACTCTGATTTCTCGTTTTCCCAGTGTCGGCTGTACACCAACTCCATTTTATCTTTTTCACATCAATATGCTACGGTACTCGGTGAACTGTGTGTCACAGAATTTCTTTATTTGTAGTATTTTAAGTTCCTGGCTGTAGTTCACTTAGGTTCACATATTTTCTTAAGCACTGTGTTTTCAAATACAGTGTTGTCCTTTTCAAAAGTTTTTCAAGGGGCAAAGACTTACACACTTCTTAAAAGGAAACTTTAAAAAAGATTTCCCTCAATTTCGGATGCATAGGCTCTTAATTATTTGAAACGTGATCAGTACCGAATAAATTATCACAGTTCTCTAATGTTAAATGTAACTCAAGGTTACTGTTTTGAAGAGTGTAACATCAGGTGCTTGTTTTGTATCTGCGTATGCTTCATTGTGGCCATTTTGACTCCCCTGTTTCTTTTTATTACTGGCTCAAGGGACCTCAGACTCAGAACATACTGACGTGAAGGTGCTGCTGTATTCACGGCTTCAGTGTGTGTTGGCACTGTACTTTCTTCTGGACCTTCAGTCTGATTGTCCTTCGTGTAGGCCCCAAGTTCTGTTGGAAGATCTTTCTTGTATCTTTCCACTCATCACATATTGTTTTGTGGATCATTCTGGTTCTCATTTTAACAGATTGATCAAGTAGAGAACAAAATTGACCTTAATCGTGTCATCAGTGGTAGATGCATTTTTTCATTGTATTGTACCACTGCCAGTATGGTAGTGTTACTCAACTGTTCAAGCAGTTTTATTGGATACATCACCAAACAATGACTGCAGAAATTGTTTTTAAGCCGCTGTTCCATTTAGCATTGTAACAGGAATGTGCAAATTCTGTACATGTGACATACGTGTGGATTTGGGTTTGATCATTATTCTGCGTGCAGAAGTGGTCCACGTACAACATTAGCACTGGAACACTCAACAACATTTAAACTGTTAAAGCTGATACAGAAGAACATTTCTGCACACCACAGAAGACCAGGATCAAAGAAGCTATACAGAATGTTATCTTACAAAGGATGCTGCATTTATCAGCTGAATGTGACTGGTTGTTAGGCAGTAGGTGTGCATTATTTGTCATTCCATTGATGGCATTTCCTGAAAAGCAGTGAATTAACTGAACACAATGTAAGCTTTCATTCGAATATGTATTGGTTCAGAAGTTATTAAGGTTTTTACTGCAGTGTGGGTGAGGATTAAGTTCTTCAGGGATGTGATGCCCTGTTGGTGAGCGTGGCCATGCAGACATTTGGAAGGAACATTATGGCTTCATGTTCAAGGGTTTAGAGTTCCAAGCTCTATGGTTAACGCAACGGCTGGCATCATATCCAAGAAGTGCAGAATCCTCATGTACTAGTATATCAATATGTGACTTGACCGTGGTAAATTTGGCACTTATCTTTACAGTAGCTGTATTTAAAAACATAGTAAACTGGAAAATACATCTGCCAGATTCTTCAGATTCCACACTTTGAGTGTGGCAAAGTGTTATGGATGGGAACACTGAAGTTGTAATTTTAGTGCACATCTTATGAGTAATGGGCATAATGGTGGGACAGAAAAGAAACTTAATGTTGGGGAACTTTTTGTGTTGGATTCACTGTACGTGCAGTGTATATCCTTCTGACATAGTTCTGTACTGTACATTTCAAGGCATTATTTGTTGAAAACGTATGTGTTAACGACATGCCTTTTCAGCAACAGTGGTTATGTCAGCTGGCAAAGTGATCTGTATCCGTGTGTTTTGCAGAGGGTTGAGCGTGAGTTGCAGGAGAAGGGACCTAGCCAGTTGCTGCTCAGTTCTCCATTGCCAGAGGGTAGCACCACAGCACAGTTTGCACAGCTGGGCATGGGTGCTGTGCCGGAGGTTTCTGTCTCAACTGCCACACTTGTTCCTGGAGTGCAACCATTGGGTTTGAACATTGACCTAACTTCACAGTCCATAGCTACACAAGGTACAAAACTTTTTAATCCTTTCACTGTCACGAATTCATTTAGTCAAGTCACTGAACTAACTAAACTAAACTAAACTAAACTAAACTAAACCAAACTAAGCTGAACTAGCTAACTAAAGTCAGTCACTCACTCACTCACTCACTCACTCACTCACTCACTCACTCACTCACTCACTCACTCACTCACTCACTCACTCACTCACTCACTCACTCACTCACTCACTCACT
>BLKM01001271.1:416430-546468 GCA_013340265.1 Coptotermes formosanus
CCCCCCACGTCCTCTTCGGTGAAAACCACAGTTTCTGAAATTAGTAGTCACATGGCGCAAGATGTGTGGGGTGTGGACGGAGCGGCACAACACTAATTCTGTTGTTAGGCATAACTCTAATAATTCCGATTGTGCCCTTCAGTCAGCAGGCGGTGCACTTATTCAGAACTTGTGTCATAATGCCTGGGCAATATCAGACGAGATTCCCACTTCGTTAGCCAACTGTAGATAGTGACATGACTGGTTTTAGTTCCTTGATTGTTGCCATGTGTCGTTGTCCCCCTGCCCATGGGTAGATATCCCAGATGTGTAGAATTAGTAACTGATGTCACACCTGTTTTGAACTTGGAAAACCAGACAGATGTTTGAGTGCTGCTCATTCTTTCATTCATGGAAGCATGTTTTTACATCTCATTAGTTTTGGTGGCAGCTTTTCCTAGTGCAAAGTACAACTTGGTGTATGTTGAGTGTTGTTGGAAGCCTACTGGTTGTTGATAAAATGCACATTGCTGAAGGCAAAACACACATCAGTACTTTCTGAAGCATTGCTTCTGTGATGCAGACTGAACTTAAAGTGAATGGCAAATGACCTGCAGATTCTATTCTACCTGCACCTAGCGCAGGAGTTCACAGTTATTGCACAGATGAGATGTCTGTCAGAATAAATTTCAGAGCTACACTTTCATTGTAACAGTGCTTGAGTGTGTACGTTTCTCCAATGTAAAATCATTGGGGAAATGAAGAAAGTTACTGTACAGGCAGCCATGTGAAAAATTTTGGCACATGGGTGGGAGGGGAGGTAGAGAGAGAGGGGGAAGGAGGAGAGAGGGAGCAAAGTGGTTTATTTAATGATGCTGTCAGTTGCTAAGAGAATATGGTGTTGGTGGTTGGTGAATGACGTCTGAGTATGGTGCATTGATGGAGTGATAATGACAGGATGAAATTGAAGTTCTTGGAGAAAACCCTGTCCCAGTGCCACTTTGCCCATCACAAATCAAATGTGGACTGGCTTTGGATTGAACCTGGGCCTCCACTGTGAAGGTCTGGCTCTTGAGGCATGGCATCGTCTGTGGCACATAAGGGAACATGTAGACTGGAAATTACACTATTAGCCGTGTCACATAATGTGAAGTTTGGTAACTGTTAGAACTTCGGCTTCTGGTTCTGTTTATGGATTTTGTTCGGTTTCCAGGATGAACAGCTAGTATTTCTCCGAACATTATTAATCATCTGACTTTGTCTATAGTTCCAGAGATTTTGTAGGAACATGAACCACATTTTTTAACATTCTTTAACTGAGCTTTTTGTTGCAAGGGGTGAAAATAGATGTCTGGGAAATTAGGTGATAATGTGGGGTTGAATGAACTAGTTAAGGATTTCTCATGGTGATGTACAGCTGGTTTTCGTAACAGTAGCAACTGTGTACCAGGAAGTGAACAGTGAGTTGACACTTCAGATATGGATTTCCTGACTTTATTGATGAAAGAGAGATGAAAATTTTTGTGACATTTATAAGTTTGTTTCTTGCTGTTCTGACAGGGATGGTTTGTGGCACTGCCATTTCTGGATCCTTATGCCATCCTGGAGCAAACACCACCATTTCAGTGCACAATGCTTTCTATAGTGGGAAGGTCCAACAACCTCAGCAGCAGCTTCAGACTGCTGCAGTCAGCAACACCTGCCTGCAGCAGCAGGCTTTGATGACAAGCGGAGAAGTGAGTGGCGGTGGCAACTTTGTATCTGTGGCCCCTGGTGTATACTCCTCACCTCCACCTTCTACCCAGGACCAGCAGCAGCAGCAACCAGTTTCACCGTCACAGCCTATTAGTACGAGTGCTGATGTGTTGCAGGTATGTATGTCACTTTATGATTGTTAAAAGCGGAGTTCCTGTTGAGTGTTTTAGGAGAGAAGGTTTTTGCTTCAAATACAGGCATATCTGAATGTCAAGATAGCTGAAATTGTAACCCAGAATGAGTGGTTTGTATGCCTGCATAAAAATGACTGTTTTGAATGATGCAGATGTATTGCACAAATTGCATTAAAGTGATCAAAGCTGTCATATGGTGACAATATCAGCTGGTGTCTGTAGGTTGTATTTATTTGGAGTTGTGTGAGATCAACTCAGTAGATCATGAAGGTCCAAGGCTCCTTACACCAAGGTCCATTTTTATCTGGTCTTGAGCTGGTCCACCAAGCTCCCAAAATCTCACATTATGAGTCATGATAAAAAAAATTGAGACTGAATGTGTGAAAACTAGGACAGTTATTCTTACAGGAATGTAAGATTAATGCCCCTTTACAGCAGGCTTCTTCAGCAAAAAATATTTGTTGCACTATTAACTATTAACTGTGACCTACATTTGGCAACGTTGAAAGGAGCCTCTTTGTCTCACTCTCTCTCGCTCTCTCTCTGTACCAACTAGGCCCTTAAGGGCCGAGTAAGTGTGTGCACACAGATACGACATAGGACATCTTTCACGATTGATTCAGTGTTGAGACATTGTGCAGAGAGAGAGAGAGACAAAGAGGCTCCTTTCAGCGTTGTCAAATGTAGGTCACCAGATATTACACATTAGTGGTGCTGGCACTATTAGCAGCTCACCATATATTCCATATTAGCAGAAGAAAGGTTAATGTGATTGCTGGATACACTTCTCATACTCAGTTCTGAAAATTCAAAACAGCACCTTCATTGCAGTTGTCTGAAATGTGTCCACAGTGTTAGGTCAAAGTTGCTTTGGGCTTAGCAAAAAGGAAAGATCATGGTAAGCAGTATGTCGTGACTGGAGGGGGGTGTTTGCTGTCATAATTGTGAAATGCAGTCGCCACATTCAGGCAAGTCTGAAGACTTAGACAAGGGGTTTTATTTCTGCTCCCATATCAGTAATTGTGGAATGAATGTTAATTGACAATGGATTTTTCCTGAAACTTCGTTAAAAATTGTGTGACACAAACCATGCAAAATCTGTGCCTTTGCTGCCATGTCACAGGTTATCAATTGAAAATTATTTGTGATGTTAAGAAGTGAGAATGGCTTTTCTTTTTCAGGCAACAGCTATTAGTGATCGACCAAAAGCCAAACCCACAAAGACTCAAGGAAAAAACAGTCGTAAGGCCTACCAAACGGTACAGCAGCAGTCACAGCAGCAGCAACTTAGTCAACAGTTCCACCCATTCCCTTACAGTCATGAACTTCCACAGCAGGTATTTACAAAATAACCAGGCGTGTGTCTTCTATGCTAATGGTTCTCACCTACCATTTCTGGACCACTGGTTGAGAAGCATTTTTCCAATCCATGGACTGTTCTGAAACTTAATCATGTCTGTCATATAATGAAGTGGAAGAATGGTAGGGGGGATTGCTTACATTCAGTGTGGGGTTGTTTGCGCTTTGCTTTGTTTGTGATATCGAACACATTTAATCAGTTTTTGACTCAACACTGTGATGTCTGTTAAAATATGTGTTTCTCTTTGTTTTTCCCCTGTTACCAACATTGAAGAATCTTGTTCTTATATGCAAGAGCTTTATGTTACTTTTGAACCACTTTAGTAACAGGTAAGTGTTATTTTTCAATTAAGCTGTTGTAGAAACCAAATTCTGATGAAGTCAATTGGCATTTCCCATTTACGTGGCATGTAGTGTATAACAAACTGAATTGGTGATGTGTCTAGTGGCAGGGGGGTTGTGATATTAACTTTTTAAAGAGTGCATTTTTGTGGGTCTGTATATACTTAATTTATTGGCTGGTGTTTGGTTCACCTTACCATGTTTCCATAGGTTTTACAACAGCAACAGCCTCCTCCACCACCGCCTCCCCCACCACCACCGCCACCACCACCTCCTCCACCGCCACCACCTCCACCACCACCACCGCCACCGCCACCAACGCAAGCCACACAGCAGACCCTAGACCAGGATGACCATCTCCAGCAACAGCAGCTTGTTACTCAGCATCCGCAGCCCCTCTGCAAGAGCAACCTACAAAAGACGGCCATGATGACTCGGTCCCAGCTGATGGCCCGTCTACAGCAGCTAGATCCCAGCTTTTTCCCAGCCACTAGACAGCTGACTCAAGTGTTGCAGCAGAAACACCAGCAGCTGTGGACTCTACAGCAGCAGGTAGGTATTGATCACTCTGTGGATAGAATGAAGTTGCAAGGCATCAGGACATGTTAAGCAGTAGATCCAGAATTTCTTCATACTTGAATTTTTAAACATGTTGGTAGGTCTGCTGCATCACAGAAAACCTTGGTAATTCAGAATTGGCTAATTTGAAATACCATATAATCCAAACCACATGACATTCCATGTCTGTAAACTTAGGATTTTGTGCAGTTTTGATGTAGTTAATTCAAAATATTGTCAGTTTGTAATTAAGCTATATTACAGCCCTTTGATTACTGATAGTTGAAGAATTTGAAATACAGTAAAACGTAGTAGTCCATAATCTGATGATCTGGTACTGCCAATGGTCCAGCATCAAAATTGCTGAGTGATAGTGAGCAAGCTTTAGCCTAAGAAACAAGTCATGACAGTGTCAGCCAAACAGCACTTTAGAACAGAGCAGTCCTAAGTGGACCTCAGTCAGCTCATTACCATCTCATGTAATCGGAGCCTACCACTTCTCAGTGTTATGACCTGAAGTGTCTGTCTTTTCTGGACTGTTTTTAACTTGTCTTGCATGTATTTATACCTCTCAGATTGTAGTAACGGCATCAAAGGCAAATCATGGTGCTAGTGTTAGTAAAGGTGTGAAAAAGAATCATGTAACACTGAGATTGACAAAGAAATTAGAGGTTTTAAAGATGAACATCATAGTACAGACTCTCAAAAGTTTGCTGTATTGTATTATTTTTTGGACAGTTCACTTGAACTGTGTTCTTTTTTTCACATTGGGCATTCCTGAAACATAGGTCAGTTGAGCCTTATTTTAATAAACAATCAGTTAAAATCAGAGTTTGACCAATGTGAATTATTGTGTGCCAGATGTCATTTTGATTGGAATTGTATGAAATTGTGTAGCAGGCATTTTAAAAATAAATATACAGAGATTTAATTATTTGTTTACATAAAAAGACATGGCTTAGAACATAGCATCAGACTTCAGCCGACACATAACAATAAGTGTGCTTTGAAAGAACTGGATAATTTAAAATTGTGAAATTTGAAGCTTGATTTTTTAGTGGTGTGCATTGCAAATTAATGAGGTGTTGCTGCATTTGCTATTTTAAGTCATCAGTGTTTTTTTTGTGTGTGCTTGTTCTCTGTGTCATTTGTCATTTAGGTCCTTTTGAAGTATGAACAGTATTTACTACTATGATTATTATTAAGAATATATGTAATGCTAAAATATTGTTCCTATTCCTGCGGGTTGGCTGTACAATTTACCATATTTTCTGGACAGTGAGATGCACCAGGATTTTAGAAGGTAAATAGCTGTCGCACTTGTACTTACTGTAGCTATTATCTGAACTTCCACATCTTTTAAACACTACATTATCTTTAGTGCCATCAAGGGCATTACTGATCTCATGTTTTTTGAAAGACTTCACATTGCCTTATGTTGCACAATCTGTGCGTCTTCATAAGTCTTAACACTAAGCAGCTGCCCCAGCACAGTTAGTGATGCCATATGTGACTGCCCATTTTGTTGCTTCAGAAGTGACCATTTCTGTAGATGCCAATTCTGTTGCTTTGGTGGTCTGATGTGCAGTTCTTCACCCCTGCTTCTAGGTGAAGCCAGTTTTCTAATATGTGTTCTTCTGTAACTCTCCTCCTCATGTGCCATTTCCCAGTTGGAGGTGGACCAAAATGCCTTTTGGCTGTGTTATTACTGTGCTCTTTAGCATAGTTTGTCACATTTAATTTGAAGTCTACAGTATGCAGTATCCTCATCTATTCACTACACATTGCAAGAACAAAGATATTTCCTGTAAACCCATTATTGCTGTGTGCTGCTGACCAATGAGTGCAAGGAAGCTGCTTTGTTTCTTTCTCTCCAAGGACAAGTTATGTGATTACCAGTGTTATCCCTCTTGTGCACTTTGTCATCTCATTTACTTTGAAGGCCACATTGATACATCTTTGGATGAGAAGATGCAGGGGGTATTATGCAGTAATTTCCAGGAAAAAAATTGTTCTATGGTCTGGAAAATGCAGTAGTGTTGTGATCGTTCTGTTACTTAATTATTTTTTGTTTCTGCTTTGAATGTTTGAGGTGTCAAGAAATCTGTGACTGTATGTAAGAAGATCAGACTCTGTCATATATCAGTCCCCTGATTGTACATACTATTATGATGTTTTTTTAAGTAGTGTTAGACAGATTAGATACCCTGTTATTGTTTAGGTGTTAAGTTGTTTTTTTGGTTGAAGCTGTACTCTTCCATCAGTTCAATTAATAATTCACAGGCAGAAAATAAAATTGCAGCTCTGTTTTTCATCAGTTACATATGGAAGCATTTCGGTTGTGTATTAGAACTTAACAGTGAATTTCAGGCCCGCTGGCTTAAACTTTATTGTAATTGTCCAGCACTGGTTGTGTCGAGACTGAAAAGCTGACACTAAGTTCAGTTCCATATACCTTTTATATCAGTCTCTGAAACTCATTGGAAATATTTCTGTTCCCAGATTCCCCCTGGAAAGGTGGAGCATGCAGTTTTTGCTGAACTACTTTCAGAGCAGCAACAGCGCTGTCCGGTATTTTCTGCTGCTACAGAAGAAGTTCTGGCTGATGTTGAAAAGCCTGTAAAGACAGAAGATACACCTAGAATTGATTTAGATGAAGCAATGGATGAAGTAGCGCAGACACTGAGTGGGTTTGACATTGAGGGGATGAGTCTGGCAGATAGAGAAGAAATGAAACTGCAGATGCATCAGCCGTCTGTCCAGCAATTTGCTGGAAGTCAGGCTGTGCTGGAGGAAGCCATTTCAGTGATGGTGGCATCACAAGCACCCGTCCAAGTTGGAACCACTCAGACAGACGCACGAGTTGAGTACTTCCCAGTCCCATCAGCTGGCTCTCAGATTCCAGCTCTACAGGTAATCACAGTATTCAGTTACTTATCATATTTGTGAAGAGAGTGAGGGCATAATCATTTTTTGTGTGCATCCTTACCTGATACGGGAGGACAGGTCAGAGAACCTAGAAAACTGTGTTTGAAGAAAATGCTGATTTCGGATGCATTGTTAATTTGGTACCTTGGGCTGTCACCTGCTGTTCAAATGTATGTTGGGAGGAAGCGAACTGAATCCTGGAGATCGTTGGTGGCCTCTGTATGAAGCAGTGGGGTTTGGGTTCTGTAAGTAAGGGATGCAGAATGTTGTCAGTGGCTGAGTGACTCTTGGCTTCTCAAGAAGGTCTTCTCCGTGGAGTGTGCTGTAATTTAGATCCGTTTTCGTTTATTGTGACTACCAGATTTTAATTTGAATGACTGGCAGGCTTTTAAAGTTTTCTTTGCCTCTGTAGATGAGGGTCTGTCCATGGCCACATTTCTACTCCTGCTGTTCTTGCCTGAATATAAGACTGAAATTTTTCCTTATTCACTATCCTGAAAGTGGAGGGTTGTCTTAGTTGTGTACAAAGATAATCGTATTCTGTGTATGTATTTTCATGCAAATCGAAGACCATGAAGGGGGTTGTTCTATGTGCAGGGTCAACTGTTATTTAGGTAAATATGTTCGTTAAAGCACAGTAGACGTGCTGCAAAGTAGCTCTGAAGGCAGCGTTACCTCAGGTTAGAATTTTGGCTTGGAGACCGGCTGTGCTGACCGGAATCATTCATGATTGTCATCACTTCTTCATGCTAAGTGCT
Organism: Coptotermes formosanus; assembly: GCA_013340265.1. NCBI lineage: Eukaryota > Metazoa > Arthropoda > Insecta > Blattodea > Rhinotermitidae > Coptotermes > Coptotermes formosanus. The sequence continues at coordinate 424,244 of BLKM01001271.1, forward strand.
AGGATTTTTCTGATCAGTGGTGTTAGAACAAAAGTGTTGATAATGAGAGATGAAGTTTTTGTGGACTCCAAAGAACTAGACGACAGGTTCCTCTGAATGCTTGTAATAGGCACAATTCTGACACAGTGCAACACTTCGGAGAATTAGTCAGGTCCAGGGTAGTAACTCTGAACATTCACATTAAAGTGAGCAAGAAGTTGAACACAAGTACTGTTATGTTCGTGCCATAAAAATTGATCATAAAACTAAGGAAGGGTAAATTGATTTGTTGTATAAATTAGGATTTGTAGACCAGCTTTTGGGTCTTGCAAATTTAGGAACATGTATTACATGTAAACTTACTAATAATAACCCAGGAAATTATTCTACAGGCAGTAAATAAAGTGATCTGCTCGATTAGTATCACACACGGATGTTGTCAGCAGGTTCAGCATGGATCTGGCCTTCATCTGCAGTATCCACAGTACCAGTTGACCCCTGGGCTGCAGGTTACTGGAGGTGGATCTCTTGAAGTTGCTGCTGGGATTCAGATTGCTAGTGGCAGTGGAACACCCCTTCAGACAGCCCAGATCCTTAACCCGCAGCTGCAGTCTGTCCCAGGGACAGCTTTCCCATCCCAACTCTTATTACAGACACCACAGATTGGTAAGTTTGGTTTCATTTATGCAGTCTTGGTTATGTTCTGTCTGTCTGTTATTCTGTTTAAGAATTCTACGCCTCTGCAGTATGCGTAAAGTTGAATGTAATTTGTTGTTAGGGAAAAGAATTTGCTAGAGAAAAACAACAGCTAATCAGAATCCTGGAACAAATGGGTGCTACTCTGTTGAGCTCATTAGAAAGAGTTAGTCTTTAATTTTTAAGTGTACATTGTTAACGAACATGAGAGTTTGGACTGTCAAGTGATTGGTACAAAAATCGCATTTTAAGGAAGTCAGTTCCTTCATGGAAAGTTGGTGGTTATTGACAGTGTTGATGTGACTCCTTACAAAATGCTGTCGTAACATTTCTCTAGCATTGCGTAAACCAAACATGGATATAATTATTGAGTACCTGCAGTAATGAACTAGCGATTTATGTACAGTGTGTGGCTCACAGTTAATTTGAACTTAATTAATGTCTATCCTCAGACCAAACTCAAGTCCACATACTTTGACCATTCCAGATATAATGGTTTTGCCAGAGAATTATTTCTGGAAGGGATACACGACATTGTAATGGACATTGAAGCATGGTGCATTAATTTCCTTTTGATCTGCAGAAGATTTTGATTTAGTTAAGAAAGAAGTTATATATAGCACTGTAATTGATTTTGGGATGACAGAAACATACCGTTTTGTGCTTGCAAGTGTACACCTGTTTGAAGTATGAATTGGTAAATTTCAGCTTTTTGTGTGCAGTCACACTTTTTTGAATAAGTGGGATAAAATTGTAACTATCTTCGGGTGTAATTGTTGGGTCTGTTGATTGTTCCTGAATTATGTAGTTGGATCACTCCATAATGCACGGCAGCTTTTTTTAGTGCAGAATGTGACAGTGTGGGAAATGGAGTAATTACATTTGAAAGTATGCAACATGACCCAAACTTTACCAAGGGGTGGGAGTACTGGAGTGCATACACATTTCATGCAAACATCATTGTGTTGGCTACGTTGTTCAGAAATGGAGGTCCATCAGGTGGAACAGTGTTTGTGTGTGAAAATACGAACTACTTACGGCAGAAATGCAGGGGGGTGCCATGTAGAGTTATGTGGAACATTCGCTAATCATGCCCTGCTGTATTCTGTACTTGAAAGGTGGGTACAGGAATTTTGGGTCTGTAGTGCTCCGATTTTCGTGACAGGACTTACAAATGAGAAAGATTGCTGCTGTGTGGGTACCCCATAATTGAAATGAGGCACAACAGTGGTTGTGTTATGAGACATGTTAAAACAGGCTTGAATGATTTTGTTGTGAAGGGGATGTGTTAAATTGGATAAATATGATCAGTGAGATGTGGGTACAGGCCTATGAATCGGAACTGGAAAACAAGGCTTTGAATGTCATCATCGACATTTACTATGAAAATGCAAATATTGACAAAATCAATCATCCAGGCAGCTGATGATCATTTTGCATGTTGTGTTTCATCCTGTTCCACAGGGTGACATTCTGAACGCAAAGTGTTACAAGTCATTTCTGCAGTACTGCCTACATCATAAAGTTACAGAGAAGCATCCAGGACTGATTGAAAGTGTCACCATCGTATGTGATAATGCTACAGCCCACTCAGCAGACACTGCTAAGAATGTTCTCTGATGTGGGTGGTTTGGAAGTGTTAAAGCACCCTCCCTGTTCACGTGACCTCATTTCATGTGTCTGTGGTCTGATTCTCAAACTGAAGTAGCTGTTGTGGTGGGAAAGAATTTGCAAATCGGGAGGCCATTGTAACAACAGTATAGCATAAGGTGCATCAGGTGATGCCAAAGATGTTAGCTGCCCTGCCCATTGCTGGCAGTGAAGCCTAGAGAACCTTGGGGCACTATTTGGAAGGTTGATAACTGTTTGTACAAATAGTTTGTCGCACTCTTTGTCGCATGTTCACACGCTACACCACTGTAAAACAACAAAACCAAGATTTTTTCTTGCCTGTTAACAGTGGCTGCTGTATATATAAACCCTCTAATGGTAATATTTACAAATATATGCCCTTTTTTTAATGTATATACTCATTCCCCACATTGCCACATTTTGGCCCATGTCCCAAATAGTTACCCCGACTTGTTTTGACTCTGATCTGCAGTGACATCAATTAACAGATAAGTTCAGCACCTTATTGTAAAATTCCCCTGTCCTTTGTGTACATAATTCAGGGACATGATGTAGAAATTACATACTTTAATACCAAACATGAACAACGAGCACTGTATTTTTCAGCTGTTTTTTACCTGTTTACATGCATAGTACCAGCATGGTCCTTACTAACTGAATAACTGCACTTGGGGCATGTCATTAAAATGAACATGGTTGTCAAAGCAACTCAATTGGTGTGTAGAAATAATGTAGTGAAAAGATTGAATACAACTTACAGCATTTCCTGGTCAAGCGTTACCACCATCTGAGCCCACACATGCAGCTGTGTCATCTCCAAGTAGCACAGCACAGTATGTGCAGCCTTCTTGTATGAACCACCAAGTTCAAGTGGCAACACAAACCACAACAGACAAGAAGGTGACGGCGACGACTTCAACAACAGGGTCAGGCTCTGGAACAGGCGTGGTTCCAGTAGGGAAGGGGAAGAAAAACCGTTACCAGTTCCAACAACGCCAGTCGCAAAACCAGCAACAGGTTCAGCAAAATGCAGCAACCTTCAGCGCACAAAACATGTCACAGCAAAACTACCAGATAGATCCTAACACAGGTTTGTATCCTCAAGATTTAGTGTGTAAAGCATCACAGACCATGCTTGTTCAAAAAGCACGCATATGTCCAGTAACTGCCGTCTAATATACTAGGTACCCAGCCACACTGTTTAATAATGTACTTTCAGAATGTGAAGTTTTATTTAACTCTTTTTTTGAGTACTGGGTTTGTATTTGTTGAAAGTGTTCAGAGGTGTGTGCATGGAGTGTTCATTTTATTGCCATTTATTAATTACAGGAAGCCAAAAGATGTGAAAGATTTCGGAGGCCATTTCAGTCTTTGGGTTTAGGCTGAAAGAAATAGTGCACACTGGCTGTGGTCATGTGGATCACTGGACACTTTGGAGACACCCTTTTACAAGTTGGCAAAATTTTAGGAGCATGTTCTAGGAATCACAGGGCAAAAAATGTCCTATAAATCAGATTGGTGTGACATCATTATTGATTTCAATGAACTTTGGCCTCAGTCAAGCTGAGTTCTGTGGTAACAAATTAACCCTAAGTGAGATGAGTACTAGTGTAGCAGACGTCAGCTTGTTGGTCTCAGGGGGTCTGGATATTTTTTGAACTGAAGTGTTAGTCAAAAAGCCTCTGGCAAATGAGGAATATGACAGCGTGCATTTTGTATGTGGTTTCTACACAGTACCGTTGGTGATGATATTCAGGTTATGGAAGTCTGTGTTGAAACACATTTCAGAATATAGATAGAATTTCAAGGAAGACTGATTCCTTCCTGTGAGATAATATAGCATGTCAGCAACCATGACTTGGAGAAGACATCTGACTGCACTGTAGGAAAGCATGTGCACAAGGGGAGGCAATAACATCCTTGACTGGTATCCCCCCCAACACAGAATTTTGCATGTTGCTGGTTTTTATCCATATCACCTCAAAAAGTGTAGAAAATATTTTACTGGGAGGTGCTAGCAGCCTTGTTGGATTTTGTGAATATCTTCAGCCACAGTTATAAATTTCATACAATGTTCTGTTCGCAGACGAATGTCGATTTGTTCATGTACAGAGGATGCTTTCCTCTTTGAGTCACTCACTGTGATGAAAAGCAAAGTAGAAGCTGAAATGAAAATAAAACTTCTACTGGTTTAATTTGCAATAAATTCATGCAGCAACACTAACACAGCCTTTTAACCTGTAGAGAGGGTTTTATATACCAACTGTGTCTCTTCATGGTTTGCGTTTTTGTGGCTTACCATAGACATTTAAAGTACTACCAAGCAAAACACACGGAAACCAGCATATGGCATGCTAGATCTTTTCCCGGTACATGTTAGAGATCAGCATATGGTCTGTTAGGATGATAAAGGTTAATAAGAGTGTGGAACTAGTGGTCACTGATAACATATTGTAACAAGAAAATGAAGTGAATCTTTTTGCCATTTCAGTTCATGGCAGATTTAAAAATTACACTAACGTAGTGTTGTAATAAGCACATGGAACTTCTAGTGTGCCCGCAATCACATGATGGTCATTTAAAAAATTTGACATAGTTGTACACATTGAGTAGATACAGGTTTACCTGAAAATTTATTCTGTAGTCATTGTTACTGTATTCTAGCACTTACCATGATAACTGTCTAACTTGCTGGTGCTTTATGGGGTTTTTTGGTGCACCAAATGACCTCTTAGAACATGCTCCTGGAGTTTGGTGAGCACTTGGTAGAACATTCTGTATTGTCACATTAAGAAATTTCATAATTTTACTGCAGGGCCAAATTTATAAGTTGTGTTCTGCATGGCTGCAGATACTGGATGTTCTAAAGTAAATTTCTTTCTGAATACTGATCTGAAAAATGTTCTTGCATCAGAATTACAAATCAGGAAACAGGTTTGTCCATAAACAATTGCTTTGGGTTCATGGTCCAAGAACTTGAAAAATTTGATTCATCTGTAAATGATCTATGAAGTAACTTGAAACTTGCATTAGTAAGTAGTTTTGAGGTTACATCACAGGTTCTGGCCAGACATGGTAAAAGTGAATGCAGTTGAATTTATTGAGGCTTGAAGATTGGGGTTTAGTAAGAGTTTGGATGTTAGTGATGATGAATGATAAGTAACTGAGAGATCCCGTGTCCAGGTGTTGGACAGTATCCTTCAGGCACTCCATACCAGGGCACGCCGTGTTCTCAAGCACCTTTCTCCTGCATGGACGTGGACTCTGAAACAGACAGCAACCATGATACTGCCCTCACATTGGCGTGTGCTGGAGGTCATGAGGAGTTGGTAGAACTGCTACTGTCTCGAGGTGCTGACATTGGTAAGTGGCATCGTTTCTATCTCTTAGACTATATGGACATATGTAGGAGGTGCTGATTGCAATGGAGAGCCTTGTATCCCTGCATTTGGGACTCAGGAAGGGTATAACACTTTAAGTTGTCATGATAGCGGAGATTCATATTGTGGTCCTAGGATGGTTGGTTGGTGCCAGCATTTTAGAGGAATATACTGCTAGAGGATGGAAGCAGTATGTGCACCATGCATGGTATAGTCATGATTGCCTGTACGTGTACTATAAACTTAAAAACCTTCCATTCTGGGCAGCAGTTAAAAACTCCAGCATTACGGAGGGGTTAGTGTTTAGGAAAGAAAAGATTGTCATGGTCTGAATAGTATGCACTTTCTGGATTTATTTTTCTTTAACTTGTTTATGAATCTCACAATATTTTTGTTGTTTCCAGATATTTAAATTGTGGTATATTTCTAAATTGATTACTAGCAGTAGTTGTGTTGCTGTGTAAAGTATCATGAAAATATGAAAACTTTCTGTTTGCACTTTAGTGACAGGTTTGTCTTATTCTTGAATGAGTATGTGATCTTTTACTGTGAGATTTCATTATTGTCTTTGTACTATAAAAAAAGGTACCATAAATGTAATGCGTCATTGATGGTAAGGCAGAGGCAGTACTATAGGAAGTAATTTATTATTTTTATTTCAGAACACCGTGATAAGAAGGGTTTCACCCCACTAATTCTAGCAGCTACTGCTGGCCATGAAAAGGTGGTGGAAATTCTTCTAACACATGGGGCTGACATTGAAGCTCAGTCGGAAAGAACTAAAGATACGCCCCTTTCCTTAGCATGTTCAGGTGGCCGATATGAGGTATGTAGAACAGAATGCACATCTGTTTGCGTGCATGGTGATAAAAGGTCAACATTCAATCCCTCCCTCCCAATGCCATAAATAAATGGCTGATTTCCTCAGTAGTAACAAGACTGGAAACTAATCTTTTTCTGTACAAGATTGAAGGTTCTCTTTAGGGATGTGATGCTGTGTGGTCTGGTAGAAGTTTATTGACATTTTGGAGGAGTGTTGATAAATTTCTACCAGATACATGGCATCACATTCAAAAAGATGATACTCATCAGTTTTCTTCAAAACCTATTGACACTTATCTGTACAGAGTCTCATATAAGTACTTCAGTTAATGTTGAGACCTTGCCATACCTCTGGCAGTTAGTTGCTGGCATATCACTATGGTGCCCAAGAACAGTCCTTCAAGGATTGCTGGTGGACAAATGGGCATAATGTATGTTTTGTCGTGGTGCTTCAGTTTTCTGCTGTCAGTCTTTTTGTCGGTGCTTCATACTGTACATCACCACTACTTCAACCACAATCATTATAATCATCGTCACATCATCATCAGGTGCGGTTAGTGTACTCTTACTGCACTCCACTTATTTTGGTATGGTTATCACAGTTGTATTTAATGTTCAATGTGCGTTACATCTGCGAATAACTGAGCTTCGCAGTGAGAAGTTTAAAAGCTAGGTTTTGGGTGAAGAGCGAACAACCTTCACAGTCTCCATTCTGTATAATCAGTAGCTTGACAGTTTGTACTCTTAATGTGATGTCATTAAGGTGAATAAATCAAGAATGATGAGGTTGGCAGGATGTGTAGTACAAGCGGGGGAAATGTGAAATATTTATATGATTGTCCGTACAAGATGTAGGTGTCAGTGGGTGAATGATATTGAAATGTGTCTTGGCTTAGGACTGTGGAAATACAGTCATGTCACAGGCAACATAATGAAAGGCCATTGGCACATATAAAAAGATTTGAAACAGTATTCTGTGAGACTGCAGACAAGTGATTTTTTTAGTTTGCCAGTTTGATTGTGGAGTTGTGAAATCAATAGAACTGCCTCAGGTTGGGATCCCATGGCATGCTTTTCTGATTGTGGTGAAGAATGTGGGTTTCATAAAAAGAAATTTCTTCACAGCGTGAATAAAAGATTTGATGCATAGTACAGTCAGTTGGTGAGTTCTATTGACTGTCAAGTTCACCTTAGTAACAGCTTTTACAGTGAGTAGCTTGTGGCTGATGGCTTAGTTGGTGAATTACTGTGACTGTCAGGTTTGACACTGGTAACAGCTCTCACAGTGAGCAGTTTGTGGTAGATTGCTTAGTTGGTGAGCTGTCTCAGCTGTCAGGTTTGACACTGGTAACAGCTCTTGCAGTGAGCAGCTTGTGGTAGATTGCTTAGTTGGTGAGTTGTCTCGGCCGTTAGGTTAGACACTGGTAACAGGTGTTACAGTGAGCAGCTTGTGGCACACGGAACTTATGTGTTTCTGTTTCATCAGGTTGTGGAATTGCTTCTGACGCGAGGAGCCAACAAGGAACATCGCAATGTATCTGATTACACTCCCCTCAGTCTTGCTGCTTCAGGTGGTTATGTTAACATCATAAAACTTTTATTAGCACATGGGGCTGAGATAAACTCAAGAACGGGAAGCAAACTTGGCATTTCACCACTCATGTTGGCAGCAATGAATGGCCATACAGGTAAGTTACACTTTTGTGTCCTTTTGTGCAAAGTTTGGAGGTTCTTGACCTTTTAAACCAAGGTTTGGGGCCAGATTTTGCAATATCCCAGTTTGTGGACATGTTTGTATGGTATAAGCCTTGAATAACCTTTCCTCTCAGCTACTGGAGTGTGCCATAGATTGCAGATTGCTTGTTGTTACTGACACTGGACAATGACTGTCACTTATTTCTTGAACAAAGAGTTCTTGTTTCAGTAACAGGTGGTTCTGCCATCTGTTCTCTACCCTAACGACTGGTTCATTGTCAGTGGCTTGCATAAGTGGTTGCACAAAGATGAGTCAAGTGGGCACTTAATAATCTTGGATAACAAAATAAAGTTACCTGTGTGCATACTATGAAGCAGTGGAGGTATAGCACCACTCATTAAGCCTAGGCACTAGATGGAGATGAGTGGTCAGCTTTATACCTTGACCACTTTACGGATGGGAGGGGGGCACCAGAGCCAGTCTGGCTGCTTTGGAGAAGAGAAAAATCTCTTGCACATCTTGAAAATTGAAATTGGCACTGAACAACAACTATAGTCGCCGCACAGTGCAGTGCTCAGAAAACTGAAGGACAATTAAAGTTGTTGCCCAGAATATGATATTCTTGTACACCTCGCTGCAGATATATAATGCGCTGATGCACGTAGCTGTCTCCGCTTGAGTGCAAAGGCAAGTTTGTGTTTCAGAATTTTTCCTCCCCATCCCCGTAAATCCATGAATTTAGTTTTGGCACCAAAAGGTTAAAGATGAACTTAAATAACTATAAACTGTTTGTTATGTTGTGTCGCCACTTATTTGTAACATGATCATAAATGTGCAGTAAACATTTAGCACATTCACTGTTGGAAACAAACACTCTCTTCTTTCATGGCTTGGACCTGCATGTCTTGTCTTTCAAAAATAGAGTCCTGTATGTTTACAAGAAATATTGACTCTTTGAAAGTGGACTGCTGACAGATTTCAGATTTATTGCTAGCATGAATGTTTTTTATCAGTTGTTGAATAGTGTTCCTTCAATAAATGTCATATTCACAAACACTGTGGGGGCTTGGGGGGAAAGTCATTTGTTTTGCACCAGTATCTCTTCACAGCATTGTTCTGTGCAACACAAACAAAAGCCTAAGTTTGGTCCTTCATATGAATATCGGTAACAAAAGAACCTAGTAGAGACTTAATTTGTAACCTGTACTTCAAAAACATTAACAATGAAGCCAGTAAGTGAAGTGACTGTAAGGTAGATGACTAGAATTAAATTTATGATAGGGTCAGTAATGTATCTGTATTCTATCAATTCTATTTGGCTTTGTGGCTCACCTAGGCCTCTTCTCGTTTGTCACTTGAGGTGGGAGAGGTAAATTAGGTAACATGTGAAGCTAACCACTTACACCCATCAAGTGTCCAGGTCTAAAACATGAGAATCTTTGATCTTGTGCTTCCTGTATGCACACCACAGGATTTGGATGGCTGGTTGCATGTGTGGGATCTGGCTGGTGACATCCTCTGGTCCCCGCAGCATACACTTTTTAAGGATGTATCTCGATCTTGTCTTATATTTGGTTTATTTCAGCTGCTGTGAAACTGCTCCTGGATATGGGGAGTGATATCAATGCTCAGATTGAAACAAATCGAAACACTGCCCTTACACTTGCTTGTTTCCAAGGAAGACATGAAGTGGTCAGTCTTCTCCTTGATAGGAAAGCAAATGTAGAACATCGGGCGAAGACTGGTTTGACCCCATTAATGGAAGCTGCGAGCGGTGGGTATGTGGAAGTGGGTAGAGTGCTGCTGGATAAAGGTGCAGATGTGAATGCCCCTCCGGTTCCATCATCACGAGACACTGCACTTACTATTGCAGCTGACAAAGGACATTGCCGATTTGTAGAACTTCTGCTGTTCAGGTAATATGGGTGTGATGTGCTAAACATTGCTTTTTGTGGTAACATTATCTTTTATAGTGAGAGCCAGGTATCTCTAATACTGGCCTTGGTCTAATGATCGTGGGTTTGTTCTAAGTAGGTGCTTGAATTTTACTTTTTGCAGTCGCATTCAGGGACCAACCCACCTGTCAGCTTGGGACCAACAGTGTTCTTCCATGTACATTAAAGTGGGATATGAAAATGACCTCTTACTTATACTTTATGCTGGAACTTTGTAGAGCTTGGCCTTGACCCCCATATACCCACATTATTATATGATGTATATAGTTTGTGACGTGTTTAATATAGGAGGGCATATCTAGAAGTTTCCACACTGAGTCAGTAATGAAGTACGTACCTTTGCTTGTGGTCATTTTTGTCACCTTGAAAGTAGTTCTTTTCCAAGTTTATGCAACAGACTGTGTGTTCCTGCCGTTGCTAGAAGTATCTTTGGAACTGATTTTTTGGCACTGCATGTAGGAGGCCTGTAGCTGCAGTTTGATTCTTGAGGAACAAGAAGAAGTTACAGGGTGTGAGGTCAGGTGAGCAAGGAGGGTAAGGGCCACACTCACATTTCTGGTGGCCAAAAATTGCTGATGCTTCTGCTCATTCGTAAGTAAGGGCATAGACTTTACAGAGATATACCACATTATCAAGTCCTGCCTTAAAATTTGCTGGCATATTCCATATAAGTGTTCTAACCTGTCAGCAGTCCCCCAGAATGGTACTTCCTTCACCAGTTTTCAGTAATGTTTTTGCAAACTTTCTCCATGTTTTCATCTGTGTGACCTGTGGAGGGTCAGCCCGAATGTTTAAAATCTTTAAACTTTTTCTGTGTGTGAATTGAGAAAATCTCTCAGGCGTCTGTGCGCTCCACATGGTGTTGTCGTTGAAAACTTTGAGAATTTTACATATTTGCGATGCTGTGTTCCTGACTTTGAAGCAAAACTACACAAGTTTGTTGTTCCTCCATTAGAAAGTAATGGGATGGCACTTAACATGCATAACAGTAAACACCCACTGAGAACCAGTACAGGTTTGTGGCTGTAAAACTTACTGGACTGACTAGAGAAGGTAATGATACTATGATGCCTAGTGGCTGAAAGCTGTATTGCTTTGTGTCAGTTGTAACAGTGACGGAAACTTCAAGGTATGCCCGTGCGTCAAAGCCGTATCGTAATAGACTACATTACAAAAATACGATACGTGATATTACTGCAGTTTGAACTCATTATTATATATATAGTTTGTGTGTGTGTGTGTGTGTGTGTGTGTGTGTGTGTGTGTGTGTGTGTGTGTTAATTGTAGTNGTGTGTGTGTGTGTGTGTGTGTGTGTGTGTGTGTGTGTGTGTGTGTGTTAATTGTAGTTGATCAAGAGACTGATATCTTTGGGTCTAGAGTACCACAATTCATTGACTTGTATATGCAAGTCAGGAAATGTTGATTGACTCGTATACACAAATTAGGAAAAGTATGATATGATAGTTCTTGGTTAATTACCTCAAAAAGAAAGGAAGACTTGTGGAGAAAGTGTATTGGATATAAAATGTGTGTTAGTTTTCTCCACAACTGTTGTTAAAATCATTCTTCATATCAATAAATATGTAGCAAGGTACACTTGAGATTTCACAAGAAGGCTGGTAGGTCTTCATATAAAATGTCCTTTATGTTTTTCCAGTTTGTAACAAACACCACAGTGTTTTTATGGACTTAAATAAAACAGCTGACTCTCCAAACTGATAAAAGTCTATTCAGCAGTTACCGATTTCTTCTGTGTGTAGAGATGGACATAATGACAGACTATAAAATCTTAGCATTTGGTTGTTATTGCAAATTTAATAATTTGTGTAGTATTTATGGAATACCCTTGACAGCAAACAGTTTTGTCAGTTGTTCTGCAATTTCTCAAAGCTTCAAGGTGTATATTAATTGTAAGAAAGTGACATAACATTTCAAGAAAGTAGCATAAAATTTTAAACACATTTGTAATTGTTGGGACTTGATTCAAACCATATGGAAAATGGTTTCTTTAATCGTCATTTTCTTTGTACATACAGGAATCAAATAATGCATAAGTCATCCCACACACAACTTATAATATGAAGGCTGTTGTGCTGTGTATTAGCTACATGGTGGTCGGCAGTATAACCACACTTGAACAAAGGAAGCAGAAAAGTTGCATTTTTATGTATGCTATATATATGTGGAAGTACACCAATGAAAGTGAAGAAAATTACTTGAGAATGCCATTGAAAGTAATTTTATTGACCTTTGTATCTCATTTTGTTTCTTGTAGGGATGCCCAAGTGGAAGTAAAGAACAAGAAAGGCAATTCTCCACTGTGGTTAGCTGCAAATGGTGGCCATCTAAATGTGGTTGAACTCCTGTACAATGCAGGGGCAGACATTGACTCTCAAGATAACAGAAAGGTGCTTTTTTCACTCACACCACACTTGATGTTTTGAGAAGCTTCTGAAGATGAACACAGAGATAATTCAGTATAGGTTGAAACTGCTAACTCATCTATAACCCTTTGGTGCTGAACATTATGTGTATGTAATGCACATTGTGATCCTTAAGATGCCAAGTGTCATATAAATATATCTGCTTGTATGCAACTCCCATTTTAAATTCCAGTCGTCTGTAGATCACTGTGAGCATTTAATTCAGGCACCAAAGTGTTAACATTGTATTTTAAATAGATATTTTATGATATTTTAAAATTATTTAATATGTGTTAATTTATGAAGGTTGCATGCTGTTCCATCCTTAATTTATGCACCAGAGTATTTCAGTCCACAATTTGATGTTCTTTTTTTAATAGTGTATCACATTATCTCCTTTTTATCTCAGCAGTTACATTACTCAACACACACAGTTATCCAGCAAACAACTGTGACATACTTCCTAATGGAAGCAATCCTGAATATTGGCATTGTCAACAACACTCTGTGCACCTTCTTGTGTACTACTTCTTCAGCTGGGCTCTTGTGTATTTGTAACACATATATTGAATTCAATGAACAGCATGTGAGATTTCACCACACTGAGCTATGGGCACATCTTAAGAAAATACTTATGGTTCTATACACAGAATACAGCTTGCACGAGAAATTATTACTGCTGATATTGAAGTGTGTGTGTGTGTGTGTGTGTGTGTGTGTGTTTGTGTGTTTTCACAAAAATTTCGTGAAATGTTCACTGATGATGACCTATTTTCGAATTGATAATTAGTGATGAACAAGGCAGGTAACATTCTGCTCAGCTTAGTGACTCTTAGCTTCTCCAGAGCGGATGTACTCCATGAAAATGTTGAAGTCCATTCTTATTTGAATATTTTTGTTACGAAAGACACTTCTGGGGTGTTCATCATGTACTAATCCCCCTTGCCTCAGTGTTCAACACACACCTACAAATTCCATGTTTAGAAGGTGCAACATTAATGGAAAGTTCTTAGTGGTTTGCACTTTGAGCTACATTGATGGAGCACTTGTGCTTGAAGAATAGTTTTAACAGTTAATAGAATGCTCTTGATTATCTGTCTGATGATCATGAAAGATCTGAATTTCAATGTTCCATCTGCAGGAAAATATTTCCTGTTCTGTAGAAATCAAAGTAATATGAAATCATCCATCTCTTTGGCAGATCTTTTGTAATGAAATCGACACAATTGGACACACCTGTGCAGCACAGTAATATGTTGTAGCATTCTTCTTTTATACATGTAGCCCCTGTTTTATGGCCCACATGTTTTATGCCATTTTGCTTTAATGCCCCTGCCAATGTACACCACTTCTTGATTTATGCCTTCTCATTTTCAATCCAATACCCTTCAGCTAGCTGCACTCTATTGCTCTAACCCCTGCCTATTCCATTATTTATTACAGGAATAAATTTTTTATTTATACCCAATTTTTCAGGAACTCATCTAGGGTACAAAACAAGAGTTACATGTGTATGTTATTACAATCACAGTGTAAGTGTTTTTGTCTTTGGACATTGATGCCATTTTATGTTGGAGTGAATGGCAGACATTTCAGAGGATTTTGCTGTGTTCATCTTCAAAGCAGAGTGAATGAACAGTGGTTTGACAAACTGGGGATAGGTGAATGAGTGCAAACAGGACCTTAATCAAGACTGTTTAACCTTTAATGGATGAACAGAACAGTGTTGTCCCATTAAAGGTACACCATTTTCATCTACAAAGGAAAACACTTTCTTTCAGTGGGCACTTCGATAGAACAGGGCTTTGGCCAGCAACAGAAACCTGACATTTAAAAGGCTCAACACTAAAGGTTAATCTTGACAGAGTAGTGACTAATAAATAATATTTTTGTTTCATATTCTGTCGCATTATCTGCCAGGCAAAGTAACTACAAGTGACCATAATTTTGGACTTGAGTTACAATATTACTTCACCCGTTAATAACCATAAAACTTTACATTGTTGATTTCAGCATACTGGTAGAAAAATATCTGTCCAGGAACTGCCCATTTTTAACATTCGAATCCATGGAAAAGGGTGTTTTGCATTGTCACTTTCCATGGCATTTTCCAGAACCACATATACCATGTAAACTGGGATGTACCTTATACTGCAACTGAGGCAGTACTTCCTATCTGCGTGATATATATGACTGCGTACTTACAGGTTTCATGCTTGATGGCAGCCTTCAGGAAAGGGCACATGAAAGTGGTGAAGTGGATGGTGAATCATGTCACGCAGTTTCCGAGTGACCAGGAAATGACTCGATACATTTCAACTATCAGTGACAAGGTACTACTATATTATTATGTTGTTGTTTGTTACGGTAAATAATGGGATATGTCTGGCTTCTCAATGTTCAGAATGTGTAATCGGTATATTTTTTACACTTTTCCCTGCATTGGTAATGTTATTTTAGTCCAATCATGTGTATTGTGATTATCATACACAGCAGTGTGTTTTGTATTGAGGATTTTCTGTGTTATAATTCTCTTAGTTATGTTACCAACTCTGTATTTATGTTACTTTTTGTAATGTAACTATTAGCAACACTTGCTCAGTCTGGGGGTTGAGCATTGACCATACCAAAGGTACAGACATCTGCACTGCTTTGGCTAGGTGAAAAAATTACTTTTGTCAGTATTGAATGTGCACAAAGCTAATATTAGGCAGACAGAGATACGTACAGCTGACTTGCTAGTGTCTGAGATCATTCCTTTTGGGTTTGAGTTGAAAAGATATAAATTGCTTGTATTTATCAAATCTGCAGAATTGATGCAAGTTGGAACATGGTGTATTGAGATTCAGAAACTTTCTGATTCTGCTTGGAATAGGGAACGATTGTCTAAGCAGTGGACAGAGTCTGTTACCGTGTCTGTATATGGTAAGGGTAACACAGCTGATTGTAACAGTTATTGAGATACCACATACAAAATTTTATCTAACCTTTTTCTCTCATGGTTAAGTCCATATGTAGATGAACTTCTGGGGATCATTATTGTCAAATTTGGTATAATAATGTTTCCCATATTCTTGTTTGTATAATAGTAATTTCTTCTGCAGGAACTTCTTGAGAAGTGCCATGACTGTGTGAAAATCATCAGAGCTGCCAAAGATCAGCAAGCAGCCAAGGCTAACAAGAATGCTAGTATACTCCTAGAGGAACTAGACATGGAGAAGACACGGGAAGAGTCCAAGAAGGCAGCAGCTGCCAGAAGGCGAGAAAGAAAAAAGAAGAAAAAACTTGAGAAGAGGGAGGAAAAAAGAAAGCTTCACGAGGAGAATAAAAAGAATGAAATTGTATGTCAAGAGAATGAGCAGACCAGCAAGACGTGCACTGAGCATGAAGTTGAAAGGCCAGAGGAAAGCGAAAGAGGTAGTATCACATGTTAATACGTGTTAAGGCTGTTCAGGAAGGATCTGGCCTTCACACTATGTTCCATATCCATAACAGGACTTTTAATAATATTTGTATTCTGTGGCCTGTACTGATCTGTATAACAAGATCTGGTCCATAATGCACATTGTTGGCAGTACTCTTACCATGAAGTGTTTCTTTCCTGTATCCAAATTTTAATGAGATTTGGGACTTGGTCTTCCTACTGCCGCTCGCAGTGTTGCAGACTGTGTGATAATTTTCAGGCTTTGTCATAAAGATCAGTAACATGATACAGAGATTTCTGTGCCCAGAATAAAAGGCAGAACATGTGGAATGTTCACTTCATTATTGTGTATTTCGTAACTTCATACCCACATACGTGGAGAAAGAAGAGGATGACTGTCGACATTTTCCTTGTGTCATGTTTCTGCTACATTACCTGGTGCACTGAGATTTATTATGTGATAGTGGTGACCCTTCTGTCAAGAGTATGCCTGAAGATTTACACTAGTATTCAATTTTTTATGTTCAGAAAACCACAACTGATAAGAATATAGCAAATTCTCTATATTTCTGCAAGAGAAAAGTGTTTCAGGATGATGCATTATACATACAGTCATCCAGACATAAAGTACTTTTCCTTGTAGTTTATGAAAATATTTGCCACTTTTTATGAAAACATTTGTCACATTATAAAATATTTTAAAAGACGGGTACAGGCTGTGTAGTTGTTCATGGTTTCCTCAACATTTGCATGCAGATTCCAGGACTGTGCTTTCAATCAGGCCGTGCCCACCTCTTTTCAAATATTTCTTGCCATTTGTGATCGTTGTTTCATCTTGTTTGCCACTATAATGCACATGTTTGATGTAGCGTCACTAAGTAACTTAAGATTCAAACATGCTTTATCTTGTTCTGCCTTTTCCATTTTTGTAACTTTCCTTGAATGCCTTGTTCATTTTGTGTGCATTTCTAGAAGCGTCTGAAGCTCGCTGTGGAGGCAGTTCTCCTGGTGCTGACTCTCCAGTTCAGAATGGAGAACCAATGGACAAGGAAGAAGGAGATAGTGGAATCGATGCTAACAGTCAGGGTAGTTGTAGCAGTAATGATGTGAAGTCAAAAGAGAAACGTAAAGACAAAAAGAAGAAGAAAAGTAACATCAGTAGTGGAGCAGGCAGCAGCAAGAGTGGTGATAAGGAGTGCTCTTCAACAGGCTCACCAGGAGTTGATACCGCTGTAACCCGAACAGTCGTCCCGGTGAACAGTAAGTCCCGTGATGTCCAAGTGCTTGCTGAGGCTAAGGATAAGCGTGGTCGCAGTGAGATGGATGTTCCTGCCAGTCATACCAGTTCACAGACTTCCAGTGAGAATAGCACTAGTGTCAGTAGTGGCAAGCTCACCAGTCGTGGAATTGTAACAGGAGAGAGAAAGCTCAAAGGCCACCTTGTGTTTGAAGCATCAAGACCACATCCAGCAGAAAGGGAAGACTTCGAGGCAACTGGAAATGACACCTATGTACCTGCCACAAAAGGGAAAAAGAGCTACATGTAAGTGTGTATTTCACTTCTACATCCGGCAGCATGTACATGGTTCCAATGGGCTTGCTCTAGTCTGGCAATGTTTCTTGTTACATGAAGGGATTATTAAATTTTTAACATAATATTTATTGTGTTTTTATGGTAATTGCCACAATATATAAGGTGGATGCATTGTGGATCTTTCAGGGTTTCTCACTGTTACCATCTTCAGGGTGAGGTGAGTGTCTCATTGCTGTCATTGGCACATACAGGACATGTGCATCATTTGTGGGTTTTGTGATAGCCAGTGTGCTGCAGAAAAGGTGGATGTGTGCTGTCTCAGCAGTAGACGTAGGTTAGTCTTTTCACCTTGAAGATGGCGACAGTGAGGGTCTCTGAAACAAAATGGGCAATGGAGCGAAATTCTATGAGGTGCCATTCCAGAAAAAGGATCAACATTGCTGTCAAACTGCTGTGAAAACCTGATATTGTGTAAAAATTGAACCAGTCAACATATGATACTATTACACTGTCAAACATAACTGCCTACTTGTAAATCGTGCATTATCTCCAGCTGTCTTGTGTTTGACGGTGTATTGATACCATTTGTTAGTACAGGTGACACAGCAGGGTGTCTAACATCACATTTCAGCTGGTCAGTAAATATTGCATTGAAGTTTCCTAACCACTTGTTGAGCTTAATTGTTACTACGTGATCACTGTGAGGGTCTCTTATAGAGTATTTCATTCAGTGTAGTGACTAGGCT
Source organism: Coptotermes formosanus (assembly GCA_013340265.1). NCBI lineage: Eukaryota > Metazoa > Arthropoda > Insecta > Blattodea > Rhinotermitidae > Coptotermes > Coptotermes formosanus. Next base: position 442,531 of record BLKM01001271.1, read on the forward strand.
GCAAACTGGATGACCAGGGTTCAATTCATGCAAGTGGCATGAGATTTTATCTTCACATCTGCATGCAGACCAGCTGTGGGGTTGCTTGGTCTGCTGCTTTTTTCATCTCCATCTAGTGCCAAGGTTAAGAATGCATGAGGTGATAACTCTGTTTTCCATAATGTCTTCATGAGGTGCTTATGCTTGGGCCTTAACCTAACCTAAGGTTCTGAAAAGTCAGTTTAATTCTTTGTTCCTAGTGACAGTGACAAATGGAAATTGATGTAACAGTTGTGTCCTATAATCACAGTTGTTGTGTGTCCCATGCATACACTTTGAAAACAACCAAGTCTGCATTTTAAAGGAAGTTTTAAAACTATTTTGAAGTGTTTATTGTAGGTAGTTCACTCTTTTTTCAGAGTTTTTACAGGGATTTACAGAGTATTAGCTTGAATATTTAGACTGTGATGTGTGCATGAAGGATTGTTAATTGTGCTGCTCCCCCCTCCTCACCCTTCCAAATTGTTCATGATGAATAAAGGACTGTCGTGAAGCAGTCACGCTTCGCTAGTGTGGTGCTGGCTTATCACTTATTGATCTACATTCATTGAAGCCTGTTTTATTTGACAGTACATCTTATTGTCAGTTTTATTATGCATTCTTTGTACATGATGCACAAATCGTGCGTTAAATTTTGGAAAAGTAGTTACCAAATTTAGTTTGTGTCCATTTTAGTATGTTACATACCCCACCTTACAGAAAGCCCAATTTGATTGCTTTATATTTTACTGAGTACAACTGGTTGTACAGAAGATATTACATATCTTATTAATATATACGGCTTTTATGTGAAACATGTTTTAAGTAGCATATTGAACAACAAACAAGAAAAATCATTTCTCATTATGCAGATGTAATTAATATTTGCATGTTACTTGCTGTGATTGTAGCAAAATAGCAAAGAATGCATTTTTAAACTATAAGTACGCCTTTTAGTCCATTATTGGCTTTTGGTGAGGTCTGTAATTGTTCCACGTCACTGTGGTCATGGATTTGTGATTGGGTTATACAACAACACATTTTCAACTACAAAGGTTAATTTCATTGAATGAAATCTGAAGCAAAACTGCCAGTTATGTTTGTAAAATTCTAGTGGGGTTTTCTTTTTCTAGAAATCATTACTGTGAGAATGAATCAAATGCGGGCTCATGTGCTGGCAAGAACTCGATGGTGTCTTCTGCAAGTCCAAAACAGGGAGGCAAGAGAGAAGAGGGTTGGAAGGAGGTAGTTAGGAAGTAAGTTTTCCTCTTGTATTTACCAAACTATAGCTTCAGGAACTCACATTTGTTTATCCTCTTGGGTTTTTCCATCATAGTTTCCCTAATATGATGCTCCATAAGACAGAAACATTTCACTCTTCCATTGCATTATACATGTGGTGTAACCAGAGTGTATATTCACTATTACTGTATATATCTTCCATTTGGTATATGTTCAATTATTTGTTTGATTATGTATCCTGTTCTTGATGCATTCCTGCCATCTCAATTTGGTGCAGTTGGTTTGAGGCACCATGCTACAAGCCAGAAGGTCGCAGGTTCAATTCCAGATGGCGTCATTGGAATTTTTCATTGCCATAATCCTTTCGGCCGCACTATGGCCCTGGGATCGACTCAGCCTCTTAATGGAAATGAGTACCGGGAATATTACCTGTGGGGTAAAGGCGGCCGGTGTGTAGGGCTGACAACCTTACCGCCTTCATGTGCCGATTGTAGAAATTGTGGGAGCCTCGACCTCCTGGAACCTTCAGGGCCTGTCCAGGCTTTTGTAGGGATTGCTTTATCATTGCATTTATTGCCTATATAAAACTCACTCATGAAATGTTTATATATGAATCTACCTGCTTTACTGCTGACTGGTAGTTTTCTGCTTTGACAATTCTGAGCTTCTTCATGCTTAAAAGCAGTTGTAATGAAATATTGCATCTGTACAGAAGAATACTTACGTGTCCTCCGTCTGAACAGTAAGGTTGTCAACAGGTCAAGCACACTTTTCATTGATCATAGTAATACTTCTCTTATTCAAATGTGCCAGGCTTGTTAATGATAGGCAGTGTTTAAAATTGGAAAAATTAAACTTGCAGACCCTAAATTGTTAGTACTGGTGCACTGCTTTAATGACCCTTCTCTCCTATCTGCATGAGTGTGCACTTAAGTGAGATTAGTTGGAGAAATTTACAAATCCTTAAACATCTGTATTAGTGGTACATTTTATTCAACATATATTTTGCAGGGTCTGTGTTTAAAAATTATTATGGAAGACATATGCTAAGAATGTGGTTCCAGTAAGCATACAGATTGTTCGTACTTTGCATGGACTACCAAAATTCCAAACTCTTCATGCTTGTTTTAAAATCTAATGAGGTAAAGAAATTGTTTGTTTCTTGTAGCACACATGTTTAATAACCGCTTTTTTAATGCTTGTATCTGTGTGTGTAATTAGAGTAGTCTGCTGTGTGTGTCTGTGCTTAAACTGCATAAACAATGCAAATAGTGGTATGTTACTTTAAACTCATAACTGACAAATTAAAGGGCGTGTGCTGCAACAAACAAACAGTGAATCATTCTTTGTTATGAGTAGGCTGATAAAGATAGTAAATACCAGATAGATAATATTATGACAATTAAACACCATAGTCTTAAATAAAGCATGAGTTAACAAACAAAAAAAGCCAACCCAGAAAACTTAGTAGAAAGAATTCTCATTTTTAAACCCTGCTGTCATAAAGTAAACAGCAGTCATTTTTTTAAGTCATGTTCTAAATTTGCATGAATATCTTTTGTAAATATAGTTAACCCAGAAATTAACAAAATGATGACTTCTGTTCATGTGAGATTTGGGGTTCTGACGGTGGTGATCATGAAGATTCAAGTTTTCTGGGGTGTTTTGCTGTGTCAGCCAGTAAATGGTTGCTCACATTTTGAAGGCACTACTTTCCTGCAAAATAGTGTTAAAGTATTTATCGGCCAGCACAGCATGACATCCCAGAAGACATGAATCTTCAACATTCAATCACTGCTTGAAATTTTAAATTAGAATAATAACTATACCAGTAGTAACCGTGTTCAAGAATCAACAAAAGCAGAAAGAGGAGCAGGTGCTGCTACTGCAGCAGGTAATCATGAAGCAAAGTATAGTTGAACCCAGTTATAATGACATCAGTTGATACGACACTTCGCCTATAGAGTCCAATTATCTGTGGTATGAATTTGTCACTGTTTACCATAACATTATACTCCTGGGTTACAATGGCACTCGTTTATAAAGGCACAAAATATTCAATCCCTTTCATGACATTATAACCGAGTTTGACTGTGTTTGATTACTCCTAGTTATGGCAGACAGAACAACAACAAAGAAACTAATTCTGTTTTGATGTAACTTACATCAATGCAGTCTTCATGCGAAACTTTTGTTTCTGTGTATGCCAACGTAGAGCAATGAATGTTTATAAATACGTGTGATGAAACATTCACAGTGCATAGGTTGAGAACCCTGCTTTAGTATGCTGGAACTCTCAAGTCAGTGTCCACATGATGTATGATTTGCCTGACGGTCCAGTTTCATAACAAGAGGGTTCCCTGTGACCCGTTTCTAGTATGAAAAGTATGACTTGGAATTCAAGTATATTCACATACACTAGGTTTGGATAAAATATAGGATTTGAAAACTGACAGTACATGTTTAAACCTTCATTGTTACTTGTGTTTTAGCAGCACTGTCTTGCTTCTGGTACAGTTTCCGTAGCATCTTGAGCATAAAAGTTACGTGTTCTGTCCATACTGGCAGGAGTGAGCTAAGTCATTCATAATTGCCAGATCTTTTTTAGCCTTTTGAATGCTAGATAGGGGTGTGGTCACGTCACTTCAGGACGATGGAACGAGAACAACACTAAAGTAGAATGGCAGATAATGCAAGATATTCTGAACACATAGGATGTTAGAAGTGTCGGTGATCACTAAAGTTGGAGCTAATAATGCAGCATGACTCTTGTGACGATTGTCCAAAATGTCAAAAATGCCACAGTAGCAGTTACAGGTTTAAATATAAGTAGTAGTATGTAAGTACATGGTTTTGTGATGAAAATGGCTGGTAGAGTGAGACTGCAAGAAAATAATGAATCCCAGATGTGTGTAAATTCAAACTTGCCAAACTTGTATTTCATATAAGCTTCACTATATAATGACTGTGCTTGAATTTTGACTACATGGAAAGTAACTTCATGTGTTGGGACACCACAGAGCATCCACCAAGCTATACATCCCACAGAATGCACGGTGTCATTTTTTCAAACTGTGAACGTGAGAAACAGCAATTGGAGGGCAAAGATGGGGGGATGGGGGAAGAATTGTAGCATTCGGAGACTGGCTGGTAGCCCAGGGATGTGATGGAAGGGTTGTATGTACTGTTAATTTGCATATGACACGATTGGCTTGTTGGAAGTTAATTCTTTGATCAGGAAAATGACTTGTATCTGGGGGGTGCCAAGTTTCAGTTATGGTTAGGACATTCGCTACTTTGAATGATGTTCTCCCCTACCTGTCCATGTAAATGCTGGTGGTACTTCTGAGTAAGCCATGGCTGCTTCCTGTGACATCCTTTCTGATTCATTATTCTCACGTCATCTTACCATTCAGTGCTTTAGAGACTGAGCTGCTGACATTGTCAGTAAATAAATCATGTATAAATAAGAATAAATCAGTAATCTGTTTGATTTGTACCAGACTGTATGCAGTGAGATTTTCTTTTCTGTTTTACATTTGAAGTAAATGGAGCACATTATTTTTCATTTCCATTCAGTGCACAGTTCCAAGTTTATGGAACTTTCACATTTTCAGTAGTAAATTTTTAAAATTTCCATCATGCTATTATGGCTGCAGCAAGTTCATTGACACTGATCGCAGAGCTGACCACGTTTTATGGCATTCCTGTCCAGCAAAGCTTTCAGAATGTCCTAAAACTCAGCAGATGTAAGACTAATGATCCTAGATGCGGAATGTTCAGGTTCGTGTATATGGAAGGTTTAAACATTGTTCCATTCTGTCTTAACAGGTGAAGTTACTTTTTCATGATGCAAACTGTGAAATTAAAATGTTTACTTGTAATGTATTGGGCATTCTAATGATTGGTGTAGGTATTTAAATTCCCCATTTAGGTCCAAAAAGGTGTCTGTTCCATTGAATGCAATAAGCCGAGTGATTGGGCGTGGAGGAAGCAATATTAATGCAATTCGAGGAGCCACAGGAGCACATATTGAGGTGGAGAAACAAAGCAAAGGACAAGGAGAAAGAATAATCACAATTAAGTAAGTAGCAGAATGTCACATGTATGAATTCGTTATTCTGCTTTGTTCTTGCTATCACAACACGTGTGTACTCTGTGTACTGTGTTTGGCCAGTTGGGTGTGATTGTGTTAAAAGAGATGGCAAACATTGTAGGTTTAGCAAAACAGAACAGCATTTCTCTTCTCTGTAGAGGATATGGGTCGATTTTGTATGTTATAAACCACAAAATAATGAGCAGTGCCATTGCATGGTTGCTTCTGCGTCTGTAAAACTTCCATCTCCTTATTTGGACTAACGTGTATTCCTGTTTCAGGGGCTCCGCTGAAGCGACTCGCCAAGCTCACACATTGATAACTGCACTAATAAAAGATCCAGATGTGGATATCCTACAGATGCTGCCAAAATCAACCAAACTGGCTGTTGTGTCAGTATCATCATGGGATAAGTCTTCAGCGGTGGTAAGTTTCTTCCACAAGTGACGTCCCTTAGGCTTAGAATAACAAGTGACGTCAAAAACTGAAGATTGACATTGTCCCTCCTTACTGCTATGTTCTGTTCGAGAACTGGCAGAGTGTTGTAATAATAATTGAGTAACACTTGCATGAGACATCTCTTTGACAAAGACATGAAACAGGAAGTGTTTCAAATTAAACATTTTGTGTATTACGCTTATTACGTTAATTGCAGATGATCTAAAACTGCCTGTAAGCGTCATGTACATCAGATCGTGGCAGTATTAGCAGAATCTGCATGGCTGGCTGAGTCAGTTCATTAGGCGGGGTAGTCATTTGTTTTATATGAAGGGGGTTATGACTTTTGGAAATTTAATATAAACCTTGCAGTTTCTGGATGTTTGTTATTGCAGAACAATTGTAGGCTCGTTTACATACCGTTAACCGGATCACTGCCATACTGGGTGCTGAAGAATTTAGAGTTAAATGGAGCCATAGTGTATTTTTGAGGCCAGTGAAATGTATCAGCAGCATAAGATTTGTGACATTTTCAAAATGAATTTTTGGATTTAGATTCCTGTTAAACACTCAGAGGGATGAAGTTGGTACGTTATTATAAAGATTATAATATGTTTTGTGTTGCAGACGTCTAAAGCCAAATCTTCAGCGTCGAAGTCAAGCAGTAGCGTGAGTGTTCTTGGTGTTGGTCCCACCTCGTTGCTGGCAAAGCCTGTCTCAGCTGGTAAGGTTATGAACTTGTGTTGCTTTATGTTAAAAAGTGTGATGCCTACACAGCTGGTAACTAGCAATATCCATGAGTTCTGTGGTGCTTACTTGACTGTTCATTTCAGTTGTTGGAGCACCAGTACCACTGATTCCTCTGCGCTCAACATCATCAACAAAACTTGCAGGGTCATTCCCCCCTCCAGTAACAAGAGGCACTGCTCCTCGCCTTGTGGCTGCTGGTAAGTTTGTAAAAGACTACTGTAGCCCTTGTACTGACATACAAGGTGCTTTGCATGTAAGACAAGCCTAAATTTTCAATTAAAATTTTAAGTTTTGAGATTAATTCTAATCCAGAACACCATTTACGGTGTTATGTATCACCCATGCAGGTAGCCTGAATTGCCAGTGTTTATGCTGCATTAGCTGCTGCATGTAGCATGTGATATTAAGCTCATTCTGACAACTTTGCAGTTAGTGTAAGTTAATTTTGTCCATGCCTTCCCACTGTGCATGATAGTATAATGTCAGTGTTAATTATGTGTACTAAGAATGACTTTCAGTTTCAAATAATGAGGGTGGGAGTTAACCTTTATCATATGGCCTTTTAAGATTCCAACTTCATTATGGCCAAGAATATTTCTATTTAAATGCCCATTTGTGTACCTCTTTGTGTTATAACTTTCATTTATACGTTGTATAAGCTAGAAAGTGCAAATAAAAATTACACATTATTATGAAAGTTTCCTTCTGCCATTACTGAAATTTTTAAAACGGTCCCCCTCTTTTATGCAGCTTGATTTATGATCCCGTTTAAATTTACTTTTACTTCGTGTCTGAGGGTATCAGTACAGAAATCTGTGAGGGAATGGATGGAGTACATTATGTTACTAAGTTTGAAAGCTACAGCATCATTTCATCATGTACAGGAGAGACAGTTTTCTGGTGTTTACTGAATGGTGGGACTCTGGATTATCGACAGTCAGAGATTGTGGTTCAGTGATGTGCGTATATATATCTCTTAGAGTGTAGTGCAGCATGTGGTCATATTTGTGACTGGTCAGAACATGAAGTGATTGGTGCAAAAGGGTCTGTATGACAATCTTCTTCATTCTGATAAGCCAAAAGAAAATCCTTTCCCTGCTCTCTGATCTTTAGGAAATGGATTTAAATGCCAATTTTATCTGGTGTCAGCCTAAGTTTTACTGACACAATGTGGACATTTAAATTGCTAACATTTGAACACAAACAGACCAGCATATGGTCTTGTAGAATGATAAAGGTTAATTTTTATCAGTCTTAAATACTTATAATTAGGAATCAGCACACGTTGATTGCAGTTAACATTCTCTTCCATTATATCTTAATTGTAGGAATCTGTACATAATTTTTGTATGTTATAATTTCATGTTTATGCCCATCTTGCACTCAGCACTTTGGTTTTTCTCCTCTCAGAGAAACTCAGTGTCACAACATATCACTGCAGGAAATTCAGCTGAGCAATAGCAGTTGACAAAACGATATATACCAAAGAACAACACGTGACATTCACTGACAGGCCAAGTGGGTGTGGATTTTGAAAAGAGTTTGTGAAATAAGCAGAGATGTTTCTGAAGGGACTTCATATGTATCCATCTTATTTCAGTGGTTTGATAAACAGCAAAATAAAAATGCTGCTTAGAGAGTTCTGTAAAAAATTGGCACTGCTGCAAAAATCGTAAGGGTGTTGGTAAAAAAAAATTACCCCTCAGAAGTGGGTAGTTCAATTGGAAGGAAACCTCGGACAATCCGTTAAACCTATAGAAGCTTTTAAAACAAATAAGGTGAATAGGAGTTCCATCATAATGATTGCAGAAAACTTCAATAACATCGTGACATAGCAGGACAGTGTTTTTGCTTTCCAGCATAAAATATTACATATTAGAGGAGACTGTTGTCTGTTTAGGGCAGTACAGGTTGAGGAATGCACAACAGTTCAGACATCAAGTGGAATTCTTAAGATTTATGTTTTGTGCCTTCTGTATAAGATCCATAGTTTTGGGGACTGTTTGTGGGCCTAAAAGTCCACCTTGCGTTCATATATCGACTGCATATTATATGCTAATCTTTTCCATTTTATACCGCATTTGAATCTGAATTAATTAATTAACAAGTTGTTACTGAATCATCTGACCCCAACAAAAATTAAAATGACAGCAACAAAGACTGGCCATGGGTGCCCAGTGGAGGTTCCTTCTGCAGGGTGTGGAGCTGTACCTCTACTCCCCATATGCACCTTTATGTTGTGCACAAGGACAACTTTATCTTTACTTTACTCAGAGTAAGAAGCAGATTATGTAATGAACCCAGAATGATTGTTTTGTATAGTTACATATTGAACAGGGTGATTAGATGTCAGAATAACAGTGCTATAGAAATTGCAGAGGGTGTATTATACCTTACTTGTACGTCACACAGTAAGATGAGTTATGCATGCCTGTTATTTATATTCTGAGCACATTGCTTTAGGCATAATATAAGTCTGGTCCATGACTGACTGGGCAGAAAATATATGCAATCTTCTTTTTGCATGTAATGTGTTAAATGTTTCAAATTTTTGTAGCTGAAAAACGTGCAGCAGCACAGATGGCAGCTGCATCCAACACGAAGACCACAATGTCATACACAACTGCAATCATGACTTCGGGAAAACCAACAAAGATGGTCACAAGTACAACCACGCAGACTTTTGCTGCCAAGCTGACAGAAGCTACAGCGACCTTGCAGCTCCCATCTGCTGTTGCTTCTGTGACTGTTTCTGGGAAGTCTCGAACAAGTCACTCCCAGATGGGGACAACACAGTCTGTGTCCACCACATCTGCGCCTTCCCAGGGTCAGCAGCAGGTAAACATAACTGCAACAGCATCCACTGTTCCATCACCCAAACACCACAGGCCATTGCCTGCTGCATCTGCCCCTCCTAGCATCCCTGGGCAGTACCAGATGACTCCTGGCAAAGCACCATTCTCGTCAACAGGTCCTATTTCTATGTCAAATCCAGCGTCTCAAGTACCTTCTGCCACTGCTCCTGTCGTGCCTTCTGTTGCAAGTTCCAGCAACCAGGGTAGAAGCAGTACTCCTCTGAATCAGCCCGCTGACCAGCAACAGTCACAGCAGCAACAGCAAGCAGTTCCAGTTCCAGCCAGCACTCCACTGGAGTACTCCCTGTTTAATGACACATTTACCAAGGTAATAATTAGCTAATTGTGTGGTACACAGTCTTCCTTGAGTTGATAGCTTCTCAGATGATCCAAGAATTTCCCAAGTTATTTTAGAATCTAGGAGTTTACTTTGTTCACAAAATCCCCAGATCAAACTCTTGTTGTGACTTGGTTCAGTCTAGTTTACACATTTCCTATTTACGTAGCATTTATTATAATATTATCTTCAAGTCTACACTTACATATCACAACTGTTATATTTCTTTAAGGTTTCCCAATCAAAATTTTCTGTGTGTGTGTGTCTTCGCTGCCCATTTTTGCTACATATGCATCCTTTGTTGGCGGACACATATGCTTTCATAAATTTTGCAGACTCCTCCACATTATCACAGGCTACTTTCCCCTTAGTAGCAGTGTTATGTAGGTTAAATTGCAGTCTTTGAAACCAGCTTTGCTATGGTATGTCCAGCACTTCCAGAAGAAAGGCAGATTTTCATCTGGCACAGTGTTGCAGCACATAGAGGGATAATGCAAACAGCCAGGGTTCCAGGCTGTGAGTTAAGCATATGGCCAATATCAGTATGCAGTCACGTTTTGAATTAGCTGTCTGTTATCTTGTTACTAAACAGAGGGTGTATGCCCACTGATGTGTAAAGAAATGGCCATGTATAACTTGCCTGTGCAATTTTTTTGCAGTGGCAATATCCTTTTGATACAAACTGACACTTCTAAAATGTCTTCAAAATTGATGCTTTTACTTGCAGCCCATCCAGCATTTTTATTGGGGTTTTTCTTTTAATGCTAAAGTTCAGTACATGCAAAGCTATTTCTTGTTTTTAGTACTGAACACTTTATGTCGTTTTGACAGATCACAGGTGCTGTTAATGTGTAAGAAGACAGCATAGAGAAACTGAAGTTGTTTATTTGGTAGAACTAATCTAAAAATAAACAGAAGTGTATGTGCTATACTTACAAGAAAGCGTAAAACTTCTGTCCAAATGAGTAAACTGTAAATGACTTGTTTTCCCATAAATGTCACTTTCTGAAAGTAACAACCACTTATTATGGTTGTATAATCAAAACCTTTATAAGCAAAAGAGGAAGATTATTTCAGCATAAATTGTGTACAATATCTCAGAATTCACGTAAAGAAAAAGATCTGGAAACAAAATGAACAAACGCACCATGGCATTGCAGTGGCAGCATGCATGTGGCATTTGACAAGTTGCTTCCAGTGAAGTGCACTACTGTGAAGTTACGATGATGGTATCATCACAATACAATCTCTTTGCTGAGCAGTTGAGCTGTAGTGAGGGCATCTGTATTGCTTTCAGGCTGGCAGTTTACTCAAGACCTTTATAAAACTGGCATAAACTTTATCTAAGTAAAGAAAAATTAGCTTTTCTTATTCATGTTTTGTGTGGCATAATCAGTGTTCTTGCTGTTTCATGATTACTGACTGCAAGTAAAACCTGGAAGTTCAACCTGGCAGACAAGAGCCACTTAAATTCATTTCACGATAAATTTTCCAAGAAGTGTTTTAATATCAAACTCCTATTTCATTACTGGTCATATGTTGCTACTTACAAAGAAAGTTATTTTTATTACGGTTCTGTCTATATTTCCATATTATGTGCTGTTTAACTTGTGCATTCTCCATGTCCCACTAATATTCTCTCTCTCAGATCCAGATACGTTTTTGGGCACTTACAAATGACATGATAATGTAGTAATGCAATGTTCATTTCCAGAGATGTGGTGGTCGAAAATTGGGATCAGAATCATAATGGGTTTCTGGTCCAATGTTAAGCAAGCCTTTCAAGTTATTTGCTTACATTTGTTCAGTTTGCATATTTACTTGTTAATCGGTGGAGTAGAGGTATTAATCTAACTTTCATCTTTCCATGATTTCAGGCTTCTGCCGCGATGCTTATGAGATCTGCGCTCTTCTGGGATATTACACAGCATCTAATAGTAATCCTCTACCAACGTTTCGGGACAACATATAGGTCCCATCTTCATGGGTCTAAGACCCTTGAAGATGGGACCGATATGTTGTCCCAAAACGTTGGTAAAGGATTACCATTCGATGCTGCATAATATCCCAGAAGAGCGCAGATCTTAACTTTCAACTTGTTTTGCCTTTAAATGTGCACTTATCTTGAAAAGACACATGTTAAGACCTACTTCACGTGAAATCATACTTTCCTTGAAAGAATGTGCCTGATACTTGCTGAAAGCATTTCTTTGGATCGCATTATGATTGACACATTTTACTTCAGGTTACACAGCAATCAATGTGGGGCCGGGATAATGAAAACTCCCAGAAAGGAATGAATTTTGCAAGTGTAGCTGCAACAGGAGCAGTGGCTAATAATGGAGCTGGGGTGACGGGTGGAAAATTCATTGACAGTGTTCCACCACAGGTAAGAACTTACTGACTGTTAGGTATTCTGAAGTAGTGAATCATTGAAGTCCAAAATCCTTTATGCATGTGTCTTCCTCAGGTGGATGCGGCCAAGGCTCCAGGTTACCGTGGCACTGCTGTCTGCTCTCCTGTGTCCTCAAAAACAAGCAGCAACAGCACAACTCCTCCTACCCTACCATTGGCTCCGGGATCGTCATTTCAGGGTGCCAGTGTTTTCTCAGCAGAGCAGTGTGTTCCTCATTCATCAGGCCCTGTGATTACTATGGCTGCCAAGCAGCCACCCCTACAAGTAACCCACAGTGGTCTGACTGTTACACGTCCCGGCTCAAGTAGCAACACACTTGACATGCATCCTAACTCAGCTAATTCAGGAACAAATCTCAATGTTGGAATTGTTGGGCAGCAGCCATCTTCTCATATGGATGTGAGTGGTGTCCCGTTAGCACCATCCCCTTTTGGGAACCGAGCTGTCTTTCAAAGCGGAGAGCTTCCACCTCGAACAGTAGTTTCCAGCCAGCAACATGGCATCATGGTGTCATCGTCTCAGTCAACACTTGATCATGGTGCTCTGTATACCCCAGTGTCCACACCAGCGTATGGACCTGACCCTCAGAGTCACAATGCAGCTCTGCTCAAGATGGTGCCTGGAGGAGGTGATCCACAGTCAACCCCACAACAGCAGCAACCACAGCAACAGCCACAGCAGCAGCAGCAACAACATCCAATGCTTAGTTCCTACCATCACCAACATTCACATCACCATCCCATGAATTATTCCCAGCCAAAGCCTAACTTGGGTGTTTCCTCATCCCAAGTGAACACAAACACCACAGTAAGCATGTCTCGCCTGAATCCAAGTGCACCTGACTTCTCCCTGCACCTAGCCAACAAACCTCAGCAACAGCAGCAGCAACAACCTGCACCACCACCTCCACCTCAGCAACAACAGCAGCCACACCAGCCACAGCAACAACAGCCTCCACCACCACCACCACCTCAACAAGGGGGCAATATGTTTAGTGCCACTGCAACATTCCACCAGAGAGCGAGCGTGTTGCCTCCTTCATCTCTGCAGGCCTCAGCATCTGCTCTAGGCACTATGTTGCCCAATGTTTCCTTCCCCCTGGGAAAATCCTCTCTTGGCCCTTACCACCACCAGCCACTGCCGGGCCCTGGCCCAGCACCAGGTCCTGCTACAAATGGCCAGAGATGGCCACTGTTCCAGGCCCCATACCACCACCCACATCACCCTCCTGACGTAATGAGTCAGATGAGTTTTTCAGGTAATGTGGCACACCTAGCGTCCCTTGCAGGCTTAACACACCCTGGAAACGGTGGTGCTGCAGTGGATATATTAGCAGGTCTGGAGAATGGAGCTATGGTAGGAGGAGGGAACTCCCCTGCAATGTCCCCATCATCTCCTGCCACTGCAAATCCTGGCCCAGCAAATGAGCCAAACCACCACAAACTGGAAGATCGCAAAATTCCACCACGACCCATTGGCACAGAACGTGCCAGTTGGAAGAATAATTATGGAAACATAAGTGGAGTGGGGGCTGGTGCAGACCTAGACCCCAGCTGGATGCTCACTGGAGCTGAACCTAAGATGCCTGTCTCATCATGGATTGGCACTGGGATGAGCCACAACATGGAGAGGCACCAGATTTATAGGGCAAGTGCGTCACACTATGGCCGATTACCCCAGGCAGATGAACTGCCGCACATGATGGATGCAGCGTTCCAGGTATACACAAGTTGGTTCTGCAAAGGCATGATATAGTGCTGTGGTGCCTGCAGTGTGCTTGTAGCAATGGCATGAAATCAGTCATTACCAGGAGGTACACAGTCACTTTCTTGGGTTTGACCAGGTGTTATTTACTTGTGAAATAATGCATGTAGGTTTGGTATATTGCCTTCACACATTGATACCTGTCTCACCACCCTGGCAGTTTGAGGAGCTGAGTCTTGCACTCGTACATACCTCTGGTATTGTTAATTTGAGATCTGAGGACAGTGGTAAGGGACTGTGATGGAAACAGCAGCACTCTTTGCATTGAAGTTTGGGGTTTGTTAGTGTGTTGCCTGAACCATCACATTATCACTACCTAATAACTGAGAGCCATCTGACTGACAGACTACAAGAACATATGTTACACCATGCACCATGTGGGAAATTTCTGGCTGTAGATGTCTTGCACAGAGACATGTATTTTACAAGTATTTGACTGTCAGTCTGAATGCATTAAAATGTCTTACAACCAATTAAGACTGTCTCATTCCTCTTTTTGTGTGGGTTTTGGCAGTAGCTCTTTTTAGGTACTGGTGTAGCATTGTTGGTATATTGGTTATTTGCTTCATTGCTTTTATTAAATAGTAGTATCAGCATTTCTCTTCAGGTATTTATTGTTACTTATTTAAAAGACCCAACTTTAATTCTAGAAGCAAAGTCACACCTTAAACTTTCAAGATTTAAACAAAAAATAATCTCTGCATTAACACATCGCAGACTGTACAAGTTTCCAAGAAAAAGTAACAGTCATAGTAAAGAATTATATCATCATCCAAAGCAGTCTAATCAGGGCCAGTTGAGGTCTGTTCGTGAAGAACTGGTTTGATTTTCATGAAATAGTAGTGACTGAAGTAAGATACATTAGCACTGCACACCACCAATACTGATGGGAAAGATTCTTGAAATCCATCATCACTGTGTTAATACTGTTCATTTGTATTGGAAATTGGAAGATCTGGACCATAGACGGAATGCATAGCACATACTTTGATTTGTTGTCTTCTTCGGTCTGGGTGTTGGTGTTGTTTCTGAGTTAATTAGTTAGTGCTGCTTTTTGCTTTAGATACATAAACTGTGATAAGCATTGCATGCATGTCCACTTAACATGACTGCTTCCGATGTGCCTTCAGTAGTGATGCATTTGCATAATAATTTGGTTTCTCTGTATTTTCTCGCTTACAGCAAAAATTATCTTAAGAAACTAAGCCTTGAATCCTGTCCTTGTACATGTTCACATTATCGCTCGCTCCCTCTCCTATCCTTTGCACAAAGACATTTTAGCACCGTATACGTATAGGCTTCGTTTGTATGACATTTTTGTTGAACTATTAAGGGTGATGCATGCTTCGCAGTAGTGTGTCTAGCCGAGGGGTCCACAGATTTTCCAAAAATCTAAGTGCCAGGGGGGTGATACAAAGCAAAGGATGACGACAGATTCCCGTGGTATTTTGAATAGATGGAAGAATCATTTGTGTCAGTTATTGAATTTACTTGGGGTTTATGATGTTAGGCCTAACATCAAAAACGACTAGTGCCTGCTTTTAAGGTTAAGATCACTGTTGTAAAGTTGAAAAGATACAAAGCACCAGGTGTTTGCCAGATTCTAGCAGAATTGATTCAAGGAGGTAGTAGAAGAGTATGTTCTGAGACACATAAACTTTATCAGTGTATTGGTAATGAGGAAACATTGCATCAGCAGTGGAAGGATTCAGTCATTATACCTGTTTATAAGACAAGTGATGAAACAGGCTGTAGGAATTATCAAGGGGTATCATGGTTCCAGCTACATACAAAATATTAAATATTATTCTGTCAAGGTTAATTCCCTATGTAAACAAAATTATTGCGGATCGTCACTGTCCATTTTGATGTCACAGATCAAATACTGATCGTACTTTATGCATTTGTCAAATACTTGAGAAAAAATGGGAATACGAGGCCTGTTCAAAAGTATCTGACCTTTGGCCGGGAAAAATACATTTACACACCTGGAGGTCTGCAACTCTAATCCCCTTCGAAGTAGTCTCCTTGTGACTGAACACACTTCTCCCAGCAGTTCTGCCATTGTTCGAAGCATTTCTGGAATGTCTCTTTGCGAATGGAGTACAGCTTGGCCGTCGTGTTCCGTATAATGTCGTCTCGTGAGTCAGATTGAGTCCCGTTCAGCTGCATTTTCAGGTGGGGGAACAGCCAAAAATCACAAGGAGCCAAGGAATTCGGGGTCGCTGTTTGCATAGTCCAGCATGTCCTGCGAGACTTCCAGACAGAGTTGCTTCTGCTCCATCGTTAGCAGCTTCGGCACGAATTTTGCGGACACTCTCTGCATTGCCAAATCATCGGTCAGAATGGAATGTACCGAACCAGTGCTTATCCCCACTTCCTCCGCAAGTTCTTGGACGGTGACACGACGGTCCTGCATGACCAAAGCCCGCACTTGGTTGATGAGCTCGTCATTTCGGCTTGTTGAGGGCCTACCGGAACGAGCGTCGCTCTCCACCGACATGCGGCCATCTTTGAATCTGTTGTACCACTCCTTAATTTGTGTGATGCCCATGGCATCTTTGCCGAAAACCCACTGAATCTTCCGAATGGTTTCCACTTGGCTATCGCCAAGCTTCTGGCAAAATTTGATGCAATACCGCTGCTCGAGTCGTTCCGTCATTTCGGCAGAAAATTACAATGCGACACTCGCTGCGTATATACTCTCACTCACACGCTGGCTGCACGTGACTGAGGCTGTCTGCTGGCGGAAAAAAATTCACGTATGTGCATGAAGGTCCCCTCCACCTCCCTACCACAGCACACCTCCTGTGCTTCATTAGTTTCCGCGGAAAAAAATTACGTCGGATACTTTTTGAACAGGCCTCGTAGAGTGGGGCAGTATATCAGATATTCTTATATACTTCAAGAAGGCCTTTGGTTTGGTTGTGACGGAGGTTTTGTTTAAGTTCGGACAGGTTGACATTTGCCTGACACATTTTGTGTTAGGAATTGTCTGAAACAGGGGTTACTTTATTGTCATTGCTTTTCAACTTTGCTTCAGATTACACAATTAGGAAGGTCCAAGTAAAAGAGTGGGGTTTGAAACTGAATGGAACACATAAGTTTCTGGTCTGTACTGATGGTGTTAGTGTGGTGAGAACATGTAATGTAAAGAAAGAAATAGAAGTGCCACTGGTCACTAGTCATTAGTTAGCAGGAGGTTAGTCTAGAAGTAAATGCTGAGAAGACTTAAGTATACGTTCATAAGTCATGAACAGAATGCAGTACAGAATTACAGTTTAAAGATAATTAATAAATACTTCGGAAGTGTAAAGTTCCGTGTGTTTGGGAGTGACACTAGGAAATCAAAATTTCAAGTATGAAGAAATGAAGAGCAGGTTAAATTCAGGGATGCCTGCTACCGTGCAGTCAGTCTTTTTGCCTTGTGTTTTATATGGGCATGAAACTTGGTCGCACACAATAAGGGAAGAACATACACTGAGGGTATTAGAGGACAGGGTGTTAAGGAAGATATTTGGGGGTAAGAGGGAGGAAATGACAGAAGCCTGGAGAAAATTGCTAATGAGGAGCTTCATGATTTTTACTCGACCAAAAATTTTTGAGGTGGTCAGATCAAGGAGGATGAGATGGGTGTGGCTTGTGGCACACATGGGTGAGAAGAAAGGTGGGTAGAAGGTTTTGGTGGGGAAGCCTAAAGAAATGACAGCATTTTAAAAACCTAGGCACAAATGGAAGGATAATATTAAAGTGGCTCTGAAAATGAGATTGTAGGATGTGGACTAGATTAATTTGGCGCACAGTAGGATAAGTGGGCGATTGTTGTGAACATGGTAATGGATGGAGTGAGTGAATGAGTGGGTTGGTTGGGTGGATGGTTGATTGGTTACAGTGCACATTTAAGTAGTGCACAAAGCTTTTTCACTGAACTGAATAGTAGGACTGTGATGTCATTCATGTCTTATAATACATAAATTTTAAATTAATATGCAACTGTGTACTATTGTTTGATATATGTTTGAATTTATGAGAAGTCAGAACTATATATTTAATGAATAATCAATATGTATTGAACTTCTGGTGTAAAAAACTATATTTTTATATTGCTTTCAAGCTAGATACCCCATGGTGTACATACAAGCAATACTGTAGGTTTAAGTCTCAGATAAACTTTATTGCGTGGAACAATTATATACCTTTATGCTGCACGCAAAATGACACAGTTGTGTCATTTTGTGTGCAGCAGGCTGGTAATTGTTACAGTAATCTGTACAGAACTTGCCTAGTCATGGTGTGGTCATCTCACAGGAGAGCACCAGTTATACAGAAAAGTCCATATGACTTATTACATGCCTGTTACAATGTGTTTTGTATGTCCATTTCTTGCCTGTGTTAGGAGTATTTTCTTGTTTTATCTTCTTGATTTTCTGTAAGTTCTGCTCTTCTGTGATATGCTTTACAGGGCAAGCCAGAGGCACCTGACAGTTTCTGAAATGAAATAACATTTTAAGGCAGATTGGAAAAAGTTTATTAACACATGTTGATACTGCCAGGGGGAGGCTATATTAAACATTCCTGTTTTTGAGCATGACACTTTTTAGGTGACCACCATGTCATTCAGTACACTCTTGCAGTTGCATTTGGAAGGATGTCATAAAATTTTGTAGCATTTCTGTAGGGATCACTTGAATACATTCCCAGGTTTGCTGTTGTAAGCCATTACTTTGGCTGGATGTGTGTTGTGTGCCTTGCTTTAAGGTGTAGCCTCAAAGGAAGTAGTCTGGTACTGCGAGATCAGGTGATTGGGCGGGTCAGGTGATTTCCCGGAAATGAGAAATGAGTCTGTCTGGAAAAATTTTCCTGAGAACTTGCATGGCAGAGTTGCTCCAAACATCATTGTGTGTGATCACAGTCTGTATGAAAACGCTGCTCAGTGGGCAAGGTGGTTTTCCAGTTTCAAATACTGTCAGGTGTTTCTGGCACACCTGATCCACCTCCTAGCCTGATGTTGCAGCGGCAGACTACTTCCTTTGGGGCTACGTCAAAAGGAAGGTATACAAAACACATCCTACCCATATTGATTACTTAAGACAGTGAATTTGAGAGTGTATTCAAGGGATATCTGAAGAAATGCTGCAGTGAGGGACGATACCCTTTCCATTTTGACCGCAGGAGTATGCTGAATGACATGGTGGTCACCTGCAAAGTGTTGCATTCAAACAGTGATTAACTTGAAATATCACAAGCATAGAATGTATGTACCAGTGTTGATAAAAATTTTCTGCTTTCCCTTCAGATGTTACTTCATTTAAAAAATGATGAGGTTATCGTGAATCACCTTGTGTGTGTTCATGTGTGGTTGTGATTGTGCTGCATGTGTGCATAACTGACACATAACGCAGATGGAATGGCATAAGCATGAAGGTGGCAGATACTCATTTCTGTGTAGTGCCAAGAGCTAGAATGCATGGAACTTAATCTCTGTGTGTGTTAACTCCGTACTGTTTTGGTACATAGTTACAGGGACAATTTTCATTCTTCCTGCTTCAGTAACAAATATTTCTTCTTGAATATCTTGTAATTGTGTTCATCATTATTGCAGCCTGGACATACTGAAAACCAGCACTCATTCCACAATGGAGGAACTGCGGCCGCCCTGTCCATGATTCATCATCATAATCTGCCTTTGTTGCCACACTACAGTGTTGGTGCAAGCCTAGGAACAGACATGGCAGCTGCCGATGGAGTTAAGATGGAAGCACCAAGTTGGGAAGGTGGTCGCTTAGGCATAGCAGATGTGCAAGACAAGCAACAGGTAAGTTTTCTGGAAAATTTGCAATTAGAAGTCATCCTAGAATAATTTTGAAGTATTTCATTTTGATTTTTATTTTGATTTTGTTTGTTTGTTTGTTTGTTTGTTTGTTTGTAGCTTGGTGATCACTGTTATCTTGAAAATGATATTTACAGAGGGTAGAATTTGAGGTAACAAAACAGAATATACATGCATTGCAATTGATTGTGTCATAAGTGACATAAATGAATGTATAAAATACTGACAAATTTTTAACTACTTTGATTTGTGAGATATGCTCTTAGAAAGAGGGTATTAGAAAGTGGATTCAAGAAGCCCAAGCAGCAGCAGCAGGGATTTTGCATATGTTATGCTGTAGGGAAATATGATAAGAAACAAATGGTTACGTATTGTATAATATTTGAAAGAGTATTTTGTCAAATTCAGCAGATTTAAATCTAGTTCAGGTCCTGTTTGACTAACAGCAGACAGAAAGTTGAAATAAAATCACCTATGCAACTCAAAATTGTTCTCTTGCTGGAGTACAGTGAAACATGGATTTCCCCAAGGTTCAATTCTAGGGCCTTTATTGTTCATTATATATATATGGGGGCCACGGTGGCGCAGTTGGTTGAGGCACTGTGCTACCAACCGGAAGGTCGCGGGTTCGATTCCTGATGGTGTCATTGGAATTTTTCATTGACATAATCCTTTCGGTTGCACTATGGCCCTGGGGTCAACTCAGCCTGTAACAGAAATGATTACCAGGAATATTTCTTGGGGGGTAAAGGCGGCCAGTGCGCAGGGCTGACAACCTTACCACCTTCAAGTGCCGATTGTCTAGAAATCTGAGAGCCTCAACCTCCTGGAACCCTAAGGGCCTGTACAGGCCTGTAACGGTACCTTCCGCTGGGAATAAATTCTGTATCAGAACCCATAATATTTGCTGATAACAGTAGTGTCGTAAATTCTAACAGAAATTTTAGAGATTTCTTTACAATGTTGAACTTAGTTCTCTCCCATATGATTGAATGGTATGCGGTTAATAAGTTAGTCCTAACTTAGATAAGCAAATGCAATAACATTTGTAATTAATAATTCACCACACAGTGCATTCAGCATTGGCTATAAAGAAAAGTATATAGAAGTAACAGTAAATACTAAATTTCTTGGTTTACAGATTGATAACCACCTAAACTCAACCATATCAATCAAATGATGCCTATGTAAAATGCAGCATATTACGCAGTTAGGTGTATGTTCCACACTGGCAACATTAACACTCTGAAACAAATTTATGTTGGGCATATTCACTGTATTTAACGTGTGAAAAAATTCTGGGGGATAATTGTTTTAGCAGGGCAAACATATTTAATTTACAAAAGAAAACTGTCAGAATTATGGTTGGTGTATTGTGTAGAACTCCCTGTAGAAGTCTGTTTAAAAGATAAGAGATTTTTACCTGTTCCATGCCAACATACGTTCTCATTAATGAACTTCATTGTCAGTAGTCAAGAAAATTTTCAAACAATTTGGATATGCCTGATATTAATAGAAGGAATAAGCACCATCTTCATAGACCAATTGGCAACGTATCGTACTTGCAAGAAAAGTACATTGTATGCTGGCATCAGAATTTTCAACAGTTTTCCATGTAGCCTGACAGTCCTTACGAATGAAAAGGCAAAATTTAGAGTGTCATTAAGAAAATACTTAAAATACACACTCGTGTTACTCTGTAGGTGAATTGTTTATGTGTAAAGATGATCCATAATACTGTTTTATAAAAGGTTTGTAATATTTTACATTGTATATTCTGTATATTTTGTATATTCATGATTTATTCCACATTCTGTTGTCTTTGTGACGCACGGATCCATGGAGTGTATGTATGTTTGTATGTATGTATGTATGTATGTATGTATGTATGTATGTATGTATGTATAGGTCTAACTGCTTCAGAATGTAGTGAATTTTAATGGAACAACAAAGAATTAAGTTATGGGACATGTTATTGAGTACTGAACTTACAGGACAAATTACTGAGTACTGAACGTACGGGACAGATTACTGAGTACTGAACTTACAGGACAGATTGCTGAATACTGAACTTACAGGACAGATTACTGAGTACTGAACATACAGGACAGATTACTGAGTACTGAACGTACAGGACAGATTACTGAGTACTGAACTTACGGGACAGATTTCTGAGTACTGAACTTACAGGACAGATTACTGAGTACTGAACTTACAGGACAGATTTCTGAGTACTGAACATACAGGACAGATTACTCAGTACTGAGCTTAGTGGGACAGATGAGTGAGCACTGAACCAGAGAGCAGTTTAAGTTATCAGAAATCAGTGCTTGATATGACTGTTTGGAATTGACTACAAAATGCCAGAGAGACACAGTGGAAATAACAAAATGTTGTGGAGAGTACCTTTGTTAGGGTGCTGAAAGATGAAATGGACTGCACATGTATCCCAAATCGAAGAAGCATGAAAGGGTGAAAATTTTCACTTAGGAATTTCAAGGAAGAGACATTCTGGGAGACATAGGTATTGTTTGGTCCCTTCTGGAAGGACAAGACCAAGGTTAATTTCATGAGTGAGCCTCTTAACAGGGTCCTTGTGGGAAGCAGTGGAAATTGTCAGGTTACTGTGTCAGATGTAGTTCTTTAAAGCTTAATACAGGTGGAAACTTCCATGGCTTTTCTCAGTCCCTCTGTATGAAACATATTTAAATCATAAGCAATTTGTAATGCTTCTTTGTGTACATAATCTTCAGGTATGTGTGTGACGTTAATGTACATTGCAACAATTCTGTTTTCAGGGCTGGACCACAAAGTGGAGTCACTAAATCTCATTGGAATTAGCAGAAGAATTGTGCAGATGTGGAGATAGTAAAGACATAACTCTTCTAAGTATCTACTTTTTTTTTTATTGAAATATGTCCATCTGTAGCTAAGAAATATGCTTTGGTCTTTTCATCTAGTGTTTGGGATACAAACATTGGTAGCTGTGTTAGAATTTCCTCCTGGTGAACCTTCCTGCAGTCTATAGATATTTGGTTTATAGGTACAATCACTATTTGTTTCTCCCCACTCTGATTTTTCTGCTGTTTAATGGCCGAGCCACAGTATAGTTGAGATGCGTATTATACAGAAAGTCTGCTTTTTCCTGGTCATTGAGCTTGTGTTGTGATGTCACCATGGCTGACTTGACAATGAATCCTCTCCCTTGTTAACGATAGACGACGATGGGTGTTCCCAGTGGCATGGCCGGTATGTCTCTCCAGTGTGGCAATAATTTAGCGCCAAGAGATGTCAAAAATGTAGCAGTTAATAAATATTTACATGATTCGGTGTACATAACTATTTTGGAACCAGGAAATATTGTAGTTTCTCCTTTGAAAATAAGTTCTTTGCATGTTTCATCCTTGGTTTGATAATTGCTTTGTAGTTTACAAAATAAATGATCGTAAAATTTGATTGCAGTGACAGTATCTATTTTTTTTGTAGTCATGTGTTCTGACTTTGTGTTTCTGTTAGTGAGGGAATTGTTGGTCTTCAAGTTTCCGAGATGTTTCAGCGTAAAAATACAGTCAAAGTCTTAGCTTGGACAGATGTGATCCATTATTATGTAGTAGTTTTGCTGCGTGTAGGTTCAGCTGATATTGAAGCCAGGGTTTTGGTGGGATTTGTTCAAGTGTTCATATAGTGATTTGGGACACTTTATGTTCTACATACATACGAATTGATTATATTATTACATATAAGAACCAGAGAGAAGACAAAACATGATGGACAGGAAGGAGAGAGGAGTTCACTAACATTTCTTGCCATTACATTTTGTTAATCTCATTTTAATGGGTGCATTTTGCCCCTATTTTGCTAGGAAGATGATGTATTATCAGTGGGCTGAGAGGCATGATATGGTCCTTCAAAGTTATTGCCTTACCTGCACAAGTAGCACGTGGAGGGACTTTCAGTAAAGGAATCTGTAATATTGCTTGTACATGAAGACTTAAAAATATATCTTTATGCACTGTGAGTGTTTGTGTTGTGTCGTGCCCAGTGACATATCAGTTGTTGGGTGATCACACTGTGTTTTGGTGGGCTGATTTCCCAACATATTAAACAAATTGGCAGTCTCTGTATGCCTAGAAACACAGCATATGTTGTCCTGTGGTGCCAGTGCTCACGTGACTGGGCTGGAAAGCATGTTTTCCCAAAAAAAGGAATAAGTTACATTACAGAGTTTATTCCCAATTACTTCAGTGACTTTCAGTAACAGATTTTTAAAACTTTGTGTGTTTTTACGCGTGTTTGCAGAGTTGCAAAAACTATTAACTTCCTCATGTCTATGTCCATCTGGGTGGAACAACTCAGTTCCCATTAAATGGATGTTCATGAAATGTTATATTTGAGTATTTTTTGAAAATCTGTTGAGAAAATTCAAGTTTCATTAAAATCTGACAAGAGTAACGGGTAATTTACATGAAGACCAGTACACATATTATGATCATGTCACACTCATTTCTTCGTAAAATGACAAATGTTTCAGACAAAAGTTGTAGAGAAAATCAAAACACCCATTTTATGTTCAATAACTTTTTTTTTGTGCCGTTTGTGACGTAATGTGGAAAAATACTGTAGGGCCGGACAGGCCACAAATGACTATGGTGCATGCGCATTGCATGCTGGATAACTAAGGCTAGAGACACGCACTCAGAATATATAATACTTATTGCTTTTCCACAGAAACAATGGTTGCACAAATGTGCATCAGTGTTATGTTATACGTCCATTGCCTGTGTTGTTCTGATTAGGTGCCACTACACCTTAATGGCCCATTCTGCATAAGATAACATGTGTGTGCACGCGTGTGTCTGTAAAAATTATTTCCAAGCCTCTGGTTTTCACTTGTTTACATGTATATAGTTGTTTTCACATTCTCATGCATGTCTCTCCAGGAGTTGCTTTATGGCCAGAAGGAAGCTTAGTTTCAGAATGTGTTCATTGGTCTTTACATCCAGCAGTCGTAACATAAGGCCACTGTTCATGGTCAGTAGAGTAAAGATGTCCCCCTGCAAATGGCCATGAAGTCATATGGAGAGTGGAAGTATAGCTGCTTTCATTCTTAACCTCAGTGCTAACTGAAGGTGAGAGGTCAGCTTCATGCCCTGGCTATTTTACCCCCAGGGAAAGGTTTCGTGATGCCCATTGAATAGGAGGCTGGTTGGGCCCCAGGGCTGGTCTTATAATATAAATATGCATATTAGGTTTGCTGTCACTTTTCCTTGAAGATGGATATTGCACATTTCTCTGAAATGTTGGCAGACCAGCTTAATACAACATGTTACCATAATGTGAAAATTAAAATGTCTCAACAAACCATCATGAAAACCTGAGGAAGTGTGTCACAAAGCCAGAGCAGTGCTCTAGTTGACATCTTGTTTCCAGCGTAATTTAACTCTCGAATTCTTTTGTTTTAACCCCATAACATGAGTGGGTCAAGAAAGTGTGCAGAGGAATTGTTACAGTATGTCAGGTATGGTGGGCATGTAAATATATGACAAGATGATACTTCAAAACTATGCAAACATTATTGTGTGGGCTGTTATTTATATAAGAGGAGATGACATCCAAAAGATTTTCAGTTTAGCGGTAGTATGTAATGAACTGTGTGACGTTTGATGTAGATAGATTCTCATCATTCCTACAAACTTTTCTGTGACATCTTGGAAGCCTTTGAGTAGAGCCCTGTCTGCCTCTGGAGCAACATGCAAGTGACTGCATGTCTCTGTTATTGCAGTGTTCATCTTACGAAGACCATAGGAGAGCATAAGCATGCCATATGTTGATGACAAAACTCTAACACAATCCAAACGTGAATGTATGCAGGGTGCCTAAAAAGTTTTGCAACACAATTCTTTTATTGCTAGTAATTTATTACATACTTCTTTGAACAAACTTATAGGATAACTAGATTGATTTATTACACATCTCACTTTTCTACATAATTTCCACCAACTGTAACAGCCTTGCACCAGGAAGAAACAAGAGCACCTATCCCCTTCTTATACCAGTTTTAATTTTATAGTTGCAGCCACTTCTTCAGTAACCTCATCATCACTCCCAAACACTTTCCCACTGATGGCATCTTTGAGGGCTCCAAAAAGGTGGAAATCTGAGGGGGCAAGAACTGGGCTGTATGGTGGGTGGGTGGGAAAGAACAGTCCGTCTGAGTTTTGTGATTGCTTCATGCGTTTTCAAATTTGTGTGTGATCACACATTGTCAAGTTGAAGGAGGATTTCAACAACATCTTTGTGAGGTCAAACTCTCCTCAAAATTCTAAATGTTTTAAGAGTTTTAATGTACAGATCTAAGTTAGTGGTTTGACCACATGGCATGTTGACCAAAATTACCGCTTCTGTATTCCAAAAAGCAGGGCCAGAGTGAGATGCATTACTTAGCTCTGGTTGGCGTTTCTCAGAACATGCAATTCATGAAGCCCAGTGACCAGTGGTGCTCTTATCAACAGCATTGACACTGTATACTTACATTTTTTAACGACTTACGAATGTTTGTTACCCAATTCCTTCTCTGCCACAAGAAATTCAGTAACAGCCCACTGTTTAAAGTGCACATAACTATACCATGCCAACGCGATGACCCTCTGTACATGCGCAAGAAAACGTATTGTTCCACAATGCTGCAGTAGCAAGCAGGACATCCAAATTAACCACAGGAAAAAAGTGCAGACATTTCCTCGGTATTTTGACTGAAGTGTAGATGGTGTTGCAAACCTTTTTTTGCGCAACCCTTGTAGAAAAAGTCTAAGTCATGATAGGGCTGTATGGATAGAACAACTAATCATGTGTTGGAGATTACTGTGTTAGTCCACGGTGGGTTGAGGCACTAGTGTGGCCGGCCCGGACTTCTCGAGGTAGTGGATTTTAGAATAAACAAAACCTGAGGCTATCTGTGATCTGAACAGCCAACATTTGATGTCAGGCAGCAGCCGTGGGCTTTCTGTGCGCTCATCAAAGTCTTGATTAGGTGGAGCTCTACATTTTTACCTTACCATTTCTTACAATGTGAGGTCCTGTCCAGTATACTTCCCCACCAGTATATGTCTACAAGATTCAACTTGATGGCAACTGCGGTGTTTGTGATAAAACTGGAAGAATTTCACCAAATGTGCCTCAAACCAGCAGGTCAGTTTTTATATTAGATACCAACTGTGAAAACGGAGGAACAGAATGCAGTATTTTGGTATATGATCTGTATTCATTTGCAACACTTGTTTTTTTTTTTCTTTCAGTTATGCAGAAGTAAAGTAAAAGTAAAGGTGTCCCTGTCCATGTCATGAAGGTATATGTGGGAAGCAGAGGTACAGCTCCATTCATCTTAACTTATCACTGGATGGAGATGTGTGGTCAGCTTCATGCCCTGGCTGCTTTACCCCCAGTACCCATTGAGTAGGAGTCTGGGTGGGCCCCAGATTTGGTCTGGACGTTTTTACTCCACCATGAATGGACCATGCAACCCGTAGCCTGGTCAGTATACCCTACATTCTCTGGCTTCCAGTTTCAGTAGATTTTTTGTTCCGACGTTGTTCTGAAGAAACATGACTGTGCTCAGAAAGATTTCAGTGTAGCTTGC
Source organism: Coptotermes formosanus (assembly GCA_013340265.1). Classification (NCBI taxonomy): domain Eukaryota; kingdom Metazoa; phylum Arthropoda; class Insecta; order Blattodea; family Rhinotermitidae; genus Coptotermes; species Coptotermes formosanus. Next base: position 469,913 of record BLKM01001271.1, read on the forward strand.
CAGTGAATATGTATCCATGGTCCATTTGTCTACCACATGTTGTCACATGGCACATCTGGTGAATCCATTTGCATTCAGTCTTATAATCGGTGATTCTTCATATCTGAGAAACTTCTGTCACAAACACAAGTGGTTGTATAGGGTGATCTTGCTATCTTAAACCATCAGTGTGGTAGTCCTGATAAAATTGTGACTTTGCGTCAGACTAGAAACAAGTGTGTTGAAGAGAATTCAATTCCCTGTTCAAGTGATACACCTGTGCCCAAAATATGAAGTAGCAAGCCTTGGAAGTAAAATATTGTTTTGTTATGCCATCTCTTACAATTTAGACATACATGAACTGTTTGCAGGAGAATAACAGTTTATAATCAAAGGTCAGATGATATAATATGGCTAGACTGGCTAAGTGTTCTTTGACACTTAAATAGAACTAGCAGGAAAGGGGTTAATAAAGGAAGGAAGGAAGGAAATCTTGACTCTGCATTAAATAAATGCCACTACAATGCATTAAAAACTATCTGCATAAGTTTTACTTTACCAAATGCCTGGAAGAACTGTGTTCTGAATACAAAGTAATTACAAAACACCCACTGTCACATCTCGGTCAAGCTTACAGTTTTTAAAGCAGTTCTTTTACATTAAGAAGTGCAGGTGTATGCACAGCATAGCAGATTGGCACATTTACGGTTACTGCCTCTCATATTTTCAGTTCCTGCAAACTAGCCCAACAGTTCTTGAGTTTGAAATGACACACTTAAATGATGCTTTTCAATTAACCCTTTCCACCAAACTCTTAGCACACCCTGACTTCTCATATGTTGGGCATCCCATGCTGGTCAATTGTAACTGTCGAATCTCCCATGTCAGTGCTGTTACTGCTGTTTTTCATGTCAACCTCCCCTCATTTACTTTGAATACATCAGCATCCTTCCCTGTGTGGATCTGGTTGGCCTTGACAGATACAAGGAAAATAGCAGTAGTTTCTACACAGCACTAAGAAGTGAACACGGTATACAAACGGAGGGTAACTGACAATACGGGTGGTATAGAGATGTTAGACATGGGTGAAACTGGAAACAACTAACAGGCAGTTAGATCCAGTGAAGGAAGGAATACATACAAAAGAGGGTGGGAAAGAGCAGACACATATAACAGGACCACCAGTGGAAGGACACAGAAGAATTGAGAAGACTTTGTCAAAAGGTGGCCCACTCATGCAAAATCAGTATGCTGTCAGTACTTTACCAAAAATAAAACCTCCCACCGTTCTACAAGTATTCTTAAGACTTTCTTCTGGGTTGACATTGCACAAGTCCCTTGAGACCACATTTATCTTACTGCTGCAAATATTAGTCCCACAAAATTTCAAATTTCTCTGGTTCTTTACTGAAAAACGTGACCGAACTAATCTGTATGCAGTGCGGCTTCATGTGAATGGCACAATCTTGGGAAACGTATTGTTATTCGCCTAATAAATTCCTTGGTTGTAAGGAACCCATGATCACAGTTCCACCAAACCATATCCTGTGCCAGTTCAATCCAGTTCACATGTTCACAACAGTATTACATAAAAGCCAAACTGAGTAATATGCAATTTTTGTTTTTACCTACCACAGTACAACAACCTTACATTGTGAGATACAAGGTTCTCACAACAGCGTTGACAGGATTCAAGTTTCCTGGGATGTTATGCCATCTTGACTGGTAAATATTTACCAACATTTTGGAGAAGTGTGGTGGACTGCCTAATCCTGAATATGGAGGCACTATGCTCCTCCAAAATAACACCAGTCAACACAGCATAACATCCCAGAATACTTGAGTCTCCAGTACATCTCTTCACTGGGACACTGCTGAATAATGCATAGTACTGCCTTCATGATCTGTCCTTTCTGCTAAGAAGGTTGGTAACATACATTGAAAGCATCAATAGCATTGTGGCACAGAAGCTGGCAAAAAAAATACAAGCCAGATAATACAAATTATATTTTCTTATTAGAAAGTTAATTCAGATCCCTGCACATCATTAGAGGAATGAGACACATTACAAAACAGACAGCATAACCTAAAATTGTACAGCTTTTGATCTGTAAATTACATAGCTCCATATTTCACAGTTCTATGTGTTTTTGCATTATCCTTGTCTCAAGATCCAGATGAAGTTTTTCAGCTTTTCTGGCTTGCTTTTTAATGGTTTCCTCCATCAGCAGAAGTCCCTCACTCTTCGCTCCTGCCAGCTTCTCCTTACTAGCATGTCTTTCAGAGCCCAAAGCCGCCTCTGCTTGAAGGTGTCGTAACTTCAGCAGCCGGTTTTCATAGTGCATCAGCTCCACCTACAAAATGATTCCTCGCTATGCACATTGCCAAACCAGATCAACACATCACTCTATAACATTGTCTACCTAGGGTCTGTAACATGAACCCCTCCTACTGTCATGCCTAGTGGTTCAGGCTGTGCACCATTCACTGATCACTTCATAAAAGTTGTGTAAGGGATGTCTCTGTAAGGAGCAGGGTTCTGAAAATTCATTCATGCTGCATCTGACTGTTTTCAGATGTTTGTCCTTCAGTACATGAGGCTGGTACCTTATTCTCGAATTCCAAGATACTTATTTCAAATAACAAATGTTAATAGTGACCACTGTAATTATCCTGCATACGACTTACTCTGAGTGACTCTAGTTCAGTAGGGCTGAAATCTGATTCCATTGCCAATTTCCAAAGCCCCTGAACTTTTGGTTCAATGAATTCTTTACTCTTGGGACCCTTAGCAGCCAGACGATGAAGGCGATCATATCCATCTCTAATATCTTGATGTTTCTCCCTAAAGAAAAAAGATCCAATGAGTGCATATAAATTATGAAATTAAATTTGAAAACCGGGCTACTCTACTGAAGTATAAGCATATCTCAATTTATTACCTCAACAAGTTTGCTTTATGACGATAATCCTCTTCAGTCTTTTCTTGTTCTTCAATTATATTGAACTGATCTAATGTGTTATCCAGAGAATCTAAAAAAGAAAATGCAGTAAACTGTATCAGGACAGCTGGTCTCTGAACTGTGATTCAAACCTAGGAGCTCTCAAATACAAAGCAGCAATACTACCCATTTGTATGGAACATTCTGTTTATGTGTCTTAAAAGGAGTGGTTATAGGAACAGGGGTGGCTTTACCCTCGAAGTGTTAATTAGTACTGCGATTTCATGAAAACTTCACTCTGCCTTTTTCTGCAATGACCTAGACTGGCAGCTGTTCACTGATATATTTTCTTCACGTACAAAACAGTAAAGTATTCCTCTGCTGCAGTATGGTGGATGAAATATGTAGCAATCTCTATCGGCATGGAGGTGTTACACAGGACATGAAATTTTAGACTGAAAATAAACACCGTACCTGGGTCACATATGTGGACTGTCCCATAACATACCAAGCAGACACTGAGGGGAGGTAGATGTAAAGATCTATCCATACTCAGCCTTGGCACTAGAAGGGAGTGGGTGGTTAATGCCATGCCCCATCCATTTTACTCCTGGGAAAGAGACCCAATACACATGGTACAGAAGGCTAGGTGGGCCTGGAAAGTCACACCCCCATGAAGGTTTTTGAACCCCAGACTGTCCAGCCCATAGCAAGTCACTATACTGACTAAGCTATCTCTGCTGCCCACGTACATGATTAGCTACTGTCATGTTGGATTGAGTCACTGAGTTTGATTGCATCCCTTACCACAGAAATTAAATTAACCCTATAAAGATGAAGCGTATCTGTTTTATATAAGGACTCAGTGCATACCGCACTGTAAACACTCTACACTTCGGTTATAAAAACCAATCTCTTAATGTTTTGTAAGGCAAAAGTTGCTGTTTGTTCTGAGATCCGTACAAAACACATAAACGCAATGTGGGCACCATGTAGAATTTTTTAATGTTAAACCTGGTCCTATGTAAAGTTACCGCTAGGCTTTAAAAGGTTAAATAACACAAAAAAGATGCTTCCAGTATGACAAACAGTATCCTAAAAATTGGAATAAATACAATACCTTAAGCACGTCATATCAGCTTTAGGTAACGACAATTTCTATCATCATGAAACCCAATCCTGGACTGACTAACTGCACCTGCTGCTTTTTCAATATATTCTCAGTCACTCTCTCTGTCTACTCAGGACATGCTATGCCATTGGTGACAAGCCGGATCTTTAATAACAGAAGTCACATTCCATAATTTTGATCACTCACTGTTACCCATTTATGAGCTACCACTAGTCTTCTGATCAGATACTTCTCACACCATCTGAACACAAGTCATAATAATACATCTTCTGCCCAACATATGGCCCCCAGTTACTTCTAAACTTTCACAGTCATTATATAAATATTGGGGAATCAAAATGTCCATTGCTTCCTGCCTTTATTAGGTTTGATTTTTTTAAGTGGTAACAGTTCTGACGAAGAAACTAATGTTAACCCTTACCAGACACAGGACATGGTCCCACTAAATGTACGTTGTTTTGTTCAAAGTGAGCAAAATTGTCCTGCAGTGGACATTTAAACTGAATCGTGACCTGGCTGCAGCAAATAACTGACATGTAAAAGGACATTAGCTAAAGGTTAATGAGAGAGCTATTATAATTATGGATAATGTAAATTCAAGTCATTTTTGGTATGCCTACACCAGTAATGTAAACAGCTGGTGCCCCGTCGCACAACTCGATAATTGGGGGCCTTCCTGTAATTATTAACAAAGCTGCTCTCTGATTTCAGTAACAGGATTCCAGAATACTGCCTTCTGTCAGACAAACAGAATCCAGCCCAAAATAACCCACAACAAATTTTAGTATTATGCACTTTTGCAGGGCCACTGCACCAAAGAGCCTGGTGAGGGCCTCTTTTATTTATTTATTTATTTTATTTATTTATTTATTTTCATTCATAATTCCATATATCCAGCTAGGTTAAGACAACCTTTTGGATATAGAATTAGTCAAAAGCAATACAGTAAGAATGGTAACATACATAAATAAATATAAAATATAAATAAATATAAATAATTATCTCCTGCTGACCCACATCAAATACAGGATAAATAATCAGATATAAATTAATGGTCTGTGCATTCTTTATGACGTGAGCTTACTCTGATGTGTATCATTTGGTCCCTCCTCCACATCCTTCAAAATAGAATAGTACTGATCTATTTTGTCTTGGTGATGATTGAATTCTTCCTTTAATGCCTGCAGCTCTTCAGCTGTAAAGAACAAAACATTAGTAACCAACATAAAGAAATACCTTAACGAACCAGAGATATTTAATATTTAACATGAAAGAAGGACAAATAAGTTATGAATGTGTGCACCATGATCAGCTTCACAAAAGTATTTCTAATAAATCAACAGGTGGCCAACAATGTTATCTGAAATCATAAAATTAAAACACACAGAACTGTAATTTTACCTATTCTGTGTTGGCGTGAAACTTGGTATTGTACATTAAGAGAAGAACACAGGTTGAGGGTGTTCAATAGGATATTGGGGAAGATATCTGGTCCTACATGGAAGAAAGTAACAAAGGCTGAAGAAAACTGCATAATGAGGTGGTTCACGATTTGTACTCCTCACCAAGTATTACTCACATGATCACATAACGTATTATGAGATGGAGAGACGTGGCATTTGACACATACGGGTGAGAAGAAAAATGCAGAGGGTTTTGGTGGGGAAACCTGAAGGAAAGAAAGCACACAGAAGACCTATATATGGATGGAAATATAATATAAAAATGGATATTAAAGAATAGGATGGGAGATTAGGGATTGGATTCATCTGGCTGAGGACAGGGAACAGTGACAGGCTCTGGTGAACATGGTACTGAAACTTTGGGTTCCACAAAATGCAGGGAGTTTCTTGAATAGCTGTGGAACTATTACATTCTCAAGAAGGACTCTGCTCCATGAGTAAGTGAGTTGGTCAGTCAGCCAGCTAGCTTGCTAGCTAAATAAGCAAGTGTGAATGTGTTTGGAAAATACTGTTCCTCAAGGACTGTTCCATATCAAATTCAGCATGTAAATACAACTGCACTTCAACACTAACCTGTGAATCCAGATCGTTCTGCCTTATCCCACAATTTATTGAGTTTCTTGTCCTTGAAAAGACTCTTATTAATATGTTCATCAGATGCATCATTGAAGGCCTTATGCTGTTTGTACTGTTTTGGATCACCTACATCTTCAAAATGCTCAAGAAGGCCATACATGCTCATTATTCCTACAGCAGAAGATAAGATAACAATGTACATACTGTTATGTCCTTCACCAAGTAGATAATACTACACCATGTGCTTTAAACTGAGTGGGTCAGCTGTTCTTGTCATTATTCTTTAGTTATTATCACAAATTTTGGATTAATTTTTATAAGCAGTTATTTTTTTCATGTTAGTACTGTAGTTCTCTTTGCAGCATCCATCTATCAGGTAAGTTCACTGTTCATTTTATTTTACTCACTTATTCAAAGCCATAACTAATGACTGTAAACTTATCACTGTAAATGCCATGAAGGCATTTGGAGGAGTGGTGGTATGGCTCCAGCATTTCTTAACCTTAGCACTAGATGGAGATGAGTGGTTAGCTTCACATTCTGGCTGCTTTATCCCTAGGGAAAAAGCCCCCACTACCCACTGAACAGGAGGCTGGGCAGACCCCAGAGCTGGTCTGGGCATTTTGGAGAAGAGAAAAATCCAGCTGCCCCTGTCTAGAATCAAACGATGATTCCTTGGTAATCCTGCCCAGTCAGATCGGTATCCTCAGAAACAATGCTGTGAGATCCTCAAATCTTGCTTATTAATATCTCATTAAAGGTCATTTGCTGTATTAATGTTAATCTTCCCCTGACCCAAATCCTCAAAAGCACCCTTGTACCTATTGTCCTTACCTGCCTTACTGCCTCAAAGTCTTTGTGGTTTCTTTGACTCCTAGTGACAGACGAGGGAGAATTTCTTAATTTCTGAATGCTGTGATTCACTGTACTACTGTGACCTTGCATAAATACTACTGTATAATGGACAGTAATAATGTGACTTCAATGTGACAACTCTCCTGACTCCTTGTAATTTTGTCTTTATTACTCATGGAGAATAGGGGGAAGTCTGCTGTGGGTTAAATAAGCAAACACAACAATCTGAGGTCTCTCATCCATAAACCATACAGTTTTTATAAAAATATTAGTTGTATAAATTTGAAGTGATTTTATTATCAAGTCATGTAAGTCTGATCCTTAAAGCATCGTAATGATAACCTCCCTCTGAGTGACTACAGCTGCATTTACCAGTCAGCTTCTTGCGAAGTTCAGCCTCTTTGAGACCATCTTTGTCCAGACCTTCAGCCTTCAGTCTCTTCCATGCTACTTCTTCCTTATCATGAATCTTCAGTTCACTGAACAATGATTTCAGCTTTGGTTCTGTAAGTCTCTGTTATAGAAATTCATCACATCATAGATAGAGAGAACTGATACACACCAATATCTTACCAAAATACATGTATACACACACACACACACACACACACACATATGCACTAATTAATTCACTTGCAAATAAATGTGAACTGGGGTCTTCCATCCAAGGGGATGTGATGCCACACCCCCTAGGATGGAAGACCTCAATTATATTGCTGCAAAAGCCTAAAAACTCACAAATGTAAATTAGTCTGAAGGACAGAAGTTTCACAGTCCTTTCCTCATCTACCTACTTGTTCACAGTAGGTGCAGAGGGTTTTTAATTTCACTTCATCACACTCAAACACACACCACAGTCGGCAGGACTCCTCTGGATGAGGGACTGGCCCATCGCAGAGACCTCTACCTGACAACACAAACACTGTACAAGAGACAAACATCCATGCCCCCTGTGGGATTCGAACCCACGATCCCAGCAAGCGCTGAGCCGCAGACCTACGCCTTAGACTGCGCGGCCACTGGGATCAGCAAGGACAGTAGTTTGTATTACAAATACCCATCCTTCAGGTTCTATTGCCAGAGTGTTTCTATTATATTTTGTGTTAATGAATTAATAATGGATTTTATAAAAATGCTACACCAACTATAAATATCATACAGCTTTAAATGAAGGGATAATTACAAATGAGGGGTAGGGGAATACATGTTGTGAACAGCTGTGCCCTGTTTCATGACTCTGCAAGTGGGAACGGAGGGCTGAGATACTACAGTCACAATTATCTGTCTGTGAGCCAAACTTGAGACTTAGAACTTCCCAAATATAAAGCACAAAAACTAACACTACACTGCAACATCTGGTTAAACAATGAAATTTGAAAAATGTGGAATTCTGTTGTTCCCAAAATCGACATTTATAAAATTTATAACAACACACTGACTGCTTGTAACCACAGGACTGTAATTCTCAAAAATCATTACAGCAAAGATTTAATACAAGCAAGATAGTAATGACTCCTCTTCCTAGAAACAATTCAGTGATTGTTCTTCTGCATGGAGCCAGACCTTCTGTCACTTTGCATTAAATGCAAGTTCTGTAATGGGCAGCAAGCCACGGCAGGATGGTTAACAATTTGTGGTGGGCCAGAGATGTTATACTTATTAAATTTGTCTCATTTAATAAAAAATATGAGAACCTGCGAAGCAATGATCATATGCACAGAGATGAGTAACATAAAAAACAATGAATCAATCTTTTACCATCCGATAACGCAATTACATTAAAATACGGACCACACGCTTCCAATTTCGACTGACCGCGGAAGTTGTATCCCAGTACAGCTGAATGGTTCAGGATGAAACAGAGCTGCTGCTGCTGCTGTAGACTTCGCCCCCCAGTACATTACATTTTACGCCATTATAAAATAATAGTCTCGTGACAGCTTAGCACCTTGACAACTGTTTGTGTTAATCTGACAATCATAGAAATAAAACTAAGTCAGTGACAAAAATTTCTGTAACAAAGGACATATGGGAAGCCTGAAACTATGTCATTGCAAATCCGTTCTACGTTTAACAACACGTGCATGAATACAATGTTCCTTACTAGTTGCGCCTTCGACCATAGCATGTTTATCTTCGCCATTCGAAATGGTTTTTCCAGGTTCCTAAAATCTGACGGGGGTTCAGTTGTAATATCTGACTTTACATTTGCTTCTGCTGAATATTTATTCAATCCTTCTCCCAACCCAATTAGATATATTACGAATATCACAACAATCATAAACCTAGACATCTTAACCTCACTCACATACGTTCCAACCACGGGTCATACTGTTTGGGAAAAACTGTGGTTACACGTGGTCGAAATCTATACAATTTTATCTGTGGTTGAAATTACGGGAGCGTAATGTCCGTATGTGACTAAAACTACTCTGTGTTCCATGCATTCGTGATCGATACAGGAGTGTCCAACGTAAATGCAACTCGTGATGTGCGGTATGCCACACCTTTCGACACTAACATGTAACTACTGTACGTATTATACCGCATAATTCATGCTATTAAACAATGCGGACTCTTAGTATTAACAGCGGCTGGTCAGTGAAGTTCACCAGTCACCGCCATCTACTACCAACGTTAAGAATGCATTGAGCCATTCCCCCACTCGCTTGCACGTTTCACACTGTAGTGGTGTCGAGTCGTGCCGAATGATGTGAATTGACCCTTATACGGCACGACACCGCGCGACACGACAAAGTATTCGTTTATATTTTTCATATGCTCGAATTCGCACTAGTCCGTCGCCGACAGCTAAAGACTCAGACGGTGTTGTTGGGATAGAGGGAAGAGAATGTTTCGCCTCTGTGTGCCTGTCACTGCATGTGGTGCCTGTTAACTGACGGCAGATGTAAATGCACGCTGGGTTTTGTCGTGTCGTGTCGTACCGTATAATATGAATCGACCCTAACAGTGTACAGGGACATCATTTTACCTGCACTGTGTAAAAAATTCGACGAACAGCAGAAACTGTTGAATGTAAAAAAAGAAAATGATTAGAGTGATAACATGCATAAAAGTCTCTTTTTGTAATTAGTGTACTTAGGATATGTAGTCCCCATTCTCATTTTTAGTTCCAAGGAAATATTTACAATGTATACAAAGAAAAGTTACAAAGTTGTTCCCATAACCAATTTAAATTACTATTGAGTACATTAAACAAAGGTAAATAGAGGTACATATAAATAACATTAGTGAAAAAATATAAAAACGCTATGTCTGATGGTCCCCTTGCCATATGTTATAGGGTATAATCAAGCAATACACATTAACCCTTTAAAGACGAAGCGTGTCTGTCTTACATAAGGACTCAGTGCGTACCGCGCTGTAAACGCTCTCCACTTCGGTTATAAAAATCAGTCTCTTAATGCTGTATAAGGCAAAAGTTGCTGTTTGTTCTGAGATCTGTACAAAACACATAAACGCAACATGGGCACCACGTAGAGTTTTTTAATGTTAAACCTGGTGGTACGTAAAGTTACCGCTAGGCTTTAAGAGGTTAATCGCATACGCCAGGGGCAGAGACTTCTCGCCTCAGCATCCAGACTGGCCCTGGGGCCCTCCCAGCCTCCTATGCCATAGATACTCCTGGGGCGGGGACGGGCTTTTACCCAAGAGTAATGCAGCCGGGGCGTGAAGCTGACAGTTCTCCTCCACCTAGTGCTCAGGTTGAGAATACACGAAGTTGCACACCCCCTTCCCAACACATCTTAAATGCGTTACGTAATGAAACATAAGGACAACCTTAGCTTTTACCTTGTATTATACTGATTACACTCAACTAAATTTTATTTTACTGCCTTTCTATTTCTCTTTGTCATAACCTTTTGTCATATTTGTATCGCCTCTTTGACCTACAGTACCTCGCACATAAAGTACACAGTCTTGATGTGTACCAGTCGTTCGCTAACTGTTTTTTAAGGGTGTAGTTGTTCCTTTTCACGCCATGAAGGCACGTGGAGGAGTGGAGGTGTATCTCCACTCATTCTTAATCTCGTCATTTGATGGAGGTGTGTGATCATATTCACACCCCGGCTGCTTTACCCACGGGAAGCAGCCCGCGGTGCTTATCGAATAGGGCCGGTCTGGACGCTGCAGAGAAGAGACAAACTCTGCCCTGCCGGGAATAGAACTGTCCAGCCCATACCCTTGTTGCTATATCAACAACACTACATCTGCTGCACTTTTTGTTGGACCGCTTGACAATTGCTGGTGGTCTTTACGTATCATGTAATGATTTTTCTGCTTGTTTAAATAACTGAAACCCTGTGCTATAGAGAAGTTTATCGGCTGAATTATTCCTAAAAAGATATGTGGGATTTATTTTGTAATTCAGTAAAGCACAACACGACGTAAGAGGCGTCAGAAATGCATATCACTCGTGAAACAGTAGTTTGTCGTAACCGACACAGTTCGTCAAACTGAAATTCCCGCATTATTAGACAGTTGGGATAAAACACACCTTCCGTCAAAATGTTGTGCACAAAAAATTGCTTCTCCTTATATTTCCGCAAAAACATAACAAGCTTAAGTGCCGGTCTATTAAGGATCTGCCAAGTTTTTCTGTCTCCTGTAAAACTGTGTATCGGTGGCTTACGACAAAATGCTGTTTCATGAGCGATGTATGATCTGTTTGAATACTGTAATGCGACGGACGTGCCTGTTCTACGGACTGCCTGAATGAAACTCACGGACCACACTTTGCAAGCCTGGGATGTAAGGAATTAATCTAAATGTAATCAGGTACGAGGAATTTACTACTTTGGCGTCAAGATTTTCAACAATTTCCCTTCCCACATCAAAAAGTTATCCAGTAATACCAAACAATTTAAGTCAGCCTCAAAACGTTTCCTGTGTACTATTCCTTTCTACTCACTAGAAAACTTTAATATAAATATTATAAAAATACTATTAATAATATAAATAATCGTACGAATAGTGCGCGCTTTATTATCCAAACAGGTCCTTTTTAACAAATCTATTTTTATTTCATCCCATTTACAATTGATTGGATTGAATCAAGTGATACTCAAAAGTTTACATACATTTTTTAAATCTGTTATTGTACGGAATTATCTATATCTATTTGTAACGATGTTTATTTAATAATATTTAAATTCAGCGTCATAGTTATCGATGAAATTACAACCATTGTCGTTAAATGCATTTTAATTTATTTGCTTCGTTTTCACTATACGTATAGTTGACTTCTTTTTGTTTTTGACTTATTCTTTATCCCATAGGATTTTTAACCTCTCACGTATTGATGGAATGTGTAGAATAAATAAATATATATAAATAAATTTACTGTAATTTACATAGATTGCTTGTTACTAGCAGTCCGTGTGCATCCACAAGATATCCAGTGTACAGCACAGAACAGTGTGTAGAACATCCGTCAAATGTGTGATGTATGCTGACGGAGAACAGTAATGACGAAGGGGCTGGGCGAAGAGAAACGGACAGAAAAAAACTTGACTATGTGAAAGGGACTGAATTCACTATGGGTCATGTCCGGTGACACTTTCGGGTGTTCCATGATCAGAGTTTGTTTTCAGATAATTACTTCCCCTTTTCAGTCATGTTCCCTGTAAGTATTTTTAAATCTAAAATGTGTCGAAAATTTCGGTATTTTGAAATTTTACACCATGTAGGCTGATAGAAGGTTCCGGATGAATCTGCTACCTTCGTCTTCTTTTAACTGAGCACAGTAACCTGTTATTTCTTCCAAAGAAATGGTCCACCAGGTTCCTCTGAAACGTCGGTAAATGACTACCAAACAACTTCACCACATTCCACACGACAACAGTTCATTTACCTTCGTGAGAACCTCAGATCTCAAAATGTTTCTTAAGCAGCACATTTTAACTTCTCCCCAAAAATAGAATACTGCGGAGCAGACCCCGAACTTCATGCGGGTTTTCTGTTGAAGTTAATGAATTGTTTTTATTTATTTATTTATTTATTTATTTATTTATTGTGTCCTTTTGACGTTTCAATGTTGTGAAGCTATACATCTTTAACGTTTTTGAATGCACAGTTGTTTTCGGAATTTGAAGACACAAACACTGGATGTGCTGCTGTACATAAGTGTAATTTATTACGGTTCCATATAAAGGAAGTTGTTAAAGGACGATTTGATTCACCTTATGCATTGCAGTACTGCTTGATTGGGCGTTAATTATTGATCGTTCTGTCATTGCTGTAAAGGGCAGTTTATGAATATTAATTATGGACACAATGTTTGATTGGGCAATAAAATCTGTTTCGTACAATACATGACCGCTACTTCGCCATGTATAGTTGATCCGTGTTGTACCTTAACAGACTGTGAAACTTCCTTTTGTGCAAGTTTCTGAACAGATACAGTAACGGGTCGGTCGTTGGTCGTGCACTGTCGTTTGTTACGAAAGTACACAAGCAGGGGAGAGAAGTGTGTTGACTATAGTGGTGAACGGTAATGTAGGTGACGAGATCGTGTTGTAGAAATAATGCAACGTATTGCAAAATGTGTTCCGTGAAGGAAGTTATGTTGTGATCCAGGTGTGACTAAATTAATTATATGTTTAAGTGCGTCTGTGTGTATTTGTTAACCTGGTTATGGGCTTCTTGTTGAACGTTCAATTGGAAACATGGCGACTTACGCTTCTTGGTTTGTACTTGTGTCATTCATAACGACTAGTTGAGATTATTCGTACAGGACTTGAGTCATGGCTAGGTGAGTATGTGAACTGATTGCAACACGGTAGTTCGTGTGTATTCTATTGTAGTTATCTTTACTCGTTCGGACTGTGTATAGTTCAGGCATGCATGTGGCAATATAAACATCAGGATTCGCTCGGTTTAAACCATAATGGGACCTCATGTAGATTAACGTATTGTAATTTGATGTGACTCACTTTATTATGAAAGTATTTACAACATGTATTAGGTAAGTAAGATGTGTTTCGAATCTTGTTCGTGTACCTCCGACTACCGTGATAATCCGTTGCCAGGAAGCATCACAAGTACGGTACTGCGGGAGTAGGAAATATGTGTGTGCATTAAAATCAAATAATATGATTATTTTCACCAGCCTAGCCATTATTTCGTGGCTTGAAATAAAAGAAGACACAATTCCTGTTACATTGTTGTTGAAACCAGCACTGTATCAAATTCGTGGGTTATGTTTTTGGTAGGGAAGTTTCGATGAAATGGCAGGAGACAGCTAATCAAATGTGTTCTGAAGGGCATAGAAAGTAGGTGAATGTACACAATACTGTTTTAGTTCCCCTGCTGTTAAGGTGTGTTGTCAGATTCAAACTTGAAATGAGATGCAGGATTTATATTGTTTTTACCCAGAAGGTGCATCCATACTTGCAACATGAAATGTCTGTTGTAAACATCTTTTAAGTTAATGTTGCTGTTGCATGTTTGAAAATTGTTCGGGAATTGCAGGAAACCGAAACTGGGAATTGTGGTGGCTGTTTGAAGTGGTATTTCTCTTGGTTCTCATGTTACCAGTTTTCATTGACATTAGTACCTGTGTAAGATTGTTTTTCATAGATTACAGAATGTTATAGCTGTTATATGATTCCACTGTGTGCACAGTAGTCACATGGAGCCAGTGGAAGTTCAAATGTTAATAACATGCATGTTTCAAAACATGTAACATATGAATCTTGGAATTTGACAGTACTGGTAAACATTTTGTGCACATTGTAGAATACTGCATAGAGTTTAACATTCGTAAAATAACTTCAGTGTTACAGGAATGTTATATGAAATCTTTGAATACAGTACTTGGTTTTCCTCCCGATACGGTGACCAGTTACTTTAGATGAGTAGAATGTTTTATGTTAATAGCGAGTTTGTGGAAGTACAAGCCTCATTCTTTTACACTTTGAGGGAATAAGGGAGGTTAGAGTTTCTGCACTGGATGTGACGGGTGTAAAGGCTCAGGTTTGAACAGGCGTACCTGGTTACTGAAATGTAAAGATGTTCCATGTTCTCTAAAAACAATTCACAGGTACTCTCTTCGATGGAAAATTGTCATTGTGGTTTATTGAAGAAGAGACTCAGTTAGATATGTGAGAAAATATCAGTTTGTGTTGAGTAGAAAGCAAATTGTATTTCTTGGTACATTGAGGACTAGGAGCAAATTAATCTGTATGTTTTGATTTTATTTTGTTCCTTGTGCCTGTAAAATGGGACTGACAGTTTCCTGCCGATAGTTTTCCTGGTGTCTGCAGTTGTACTGTGCCTGTATCTGTTCTAAATAAGTGATATTGCATTCAGTTCTGGGTGGCTATAAATAGGGCAGTTCCCAGTGATGGACATGATATATCAAGGCATGTTATTTGATGTCTTTTTTTTTTTTAATGTGAGTTGACTAGTGAAGCGGTTTAATGTGTTTATGTCTTGTGTGTTTCATTCAAGACAGGCGATTATGAATCCAGTTGGCAAAGGACTCTAGTTCTAACCGGTGGCAAACAACATGTCGCGTGGATATTCTAAAGTGTACAACCGCAAGTTGAATGCTGTCTCTCAGGCAAGCATTCAGTTTGACAAACTGTTCCATGAGAACAGTAATCGCCCCTCGGCAGCAAAGTCTGCTGGTACTGTGGGCAAGTGGGGTGTAATTTCGTGTACATCCCTTAGGAGTACAAATTTTAATGGTGAGTTTCCCTGCAGCTGTTATAAAGTTGAAAATATTTTAATTACAATACTGCTCAGTGCACCTTTACGCAAGAAGAAAGATATTTGTTAGAATAAATAAGGTTGCCTGTATTAATGTTTCGTAAAGTTACTGGATATGAACTGCAGATTTTTTCATATTCACTTGGGGTTTTAATTTGCTGCATGGGTATACATTTTTTTACAGGTCGAAGAGATGAAATTCTTAGTAATAAGAGAATGAGAATGGATTACAGCAACCATAACACCCCACATCCCACCCCATCAAAGGATCCATTTTCATTTGATACAGAATCTGATGGCTTGCAGAATAAATTGTTAGCAGGAGGAGGTACTTCTCCAGTGAAATCTGTACCCAAACCAAAAAAGTTTTTTAAAAGTCGGAACATTGATGTTTCTCCAGAGGAACTTAGACTGAATGCGTCTGTGTACATGGGAAGTAATCGCAGTGCAGAGTCAAGTTATAGTTCACACGTGGGTAAAAAGTATGGGAAGGGTGGATATAGTTCGAGGCTGCAACAGTGTAACTCTTCGTCATCCACCCAGTCAAGCAGTGGTGGGTCCAAGAAATTTTTTACATCTACAGCAATAAAGACGTCAGGTGCCTCTGTGAGTGGTGAGTCGGTGGGTGAGCAGGTAGAAGCGATGAATCTATCGAGTCCTACCAAGACCACAGCACCTCTAAGAGAAGAGAATAAGCCTCCGATTGTGCTCAGGATATTCAAGGGTACTGCACATCTTGTGAATGAAATCAAAGAACCTCCAAGTGTTCATCAGCAGCCTTCGAAGCCAGCAAATGAGAATAATGTACGAAGTACGAGAAGAAGGCATGCGGAGACTGGGGGTGACTCTTGGTCAGTGTCAACACATGACAGTAGCAAAGATAAATCATCGTATGTCAGTATTACATCACCAAAGAAGCCCAACAAAGTGGGGAAAGACATGGTTGTAGTCCGAAGTCATACCCCTTCTGAACCTGTGATAGCAGAGAAGAGTGAAGCACAAAGTAGTGACAGCAGTCAACAGAAAGTGCATTCTGAAAAGCAAGTTGTGAGGACTGAAGAAGTGACTGAACAGCATGGTATGTATGAGGGTATACAAACTATGCATGACGAAAAAGAGAACATTAGTGGCGAGGGTATTATTACTGATGTTGAAATGCCATCATTGATGTATCCTTCAGTGCTGAAGACTAACAACATAACGCCTGTCATTCCCGAAGTTGCAGCAAACCCACCTGCTGAAACAGAAGTTGCTGACACAGTTGCCGCTGTTCCTGAAGTTCCAGCAGAGCCACCTGCTGAAACAGAAGTTGTAACAGCAGCTGCTGAAGTGCCCATTTGCAGGGATTTGAATAAAGAGGATGAAGAAAAATTGCTGAAAGCAGAAGAACTTCTGTCCAGCACATACGTTGATTTCAGTTCTGCCACTGAGAAACTCTTGCTGACAGGGCCAAAGGACCCACCCAAAGCAATTCTCGATCATGATTGGTTTTCAGACAGTGAAGACAGCAACAGCATTGCAGATCAGATAAATACAATTGCATCTTCACAGGCAGAATACGAGTCAGACTTGCAGGTGAAGGCTGTGGAGGAAAGTTCAGTTGAAAAGGATAAGGCTGGGGATGTTGAAAGTGTCATAACCTTGCAGCCAGATCAAGTGGAGGGTCAGTCAGAGTGTGAACACAGTAGTGGCAATAGTAGTAATAATACCAACATCACAGAAAGGACAAACTCCCCTGCGACTAAGAAAGGGAGTATTTTTAAAAGTCGATCGCTCTTGTCAGATGGTAGTAAGAAACGCTTGGCCTTATACAAACATAAGTGGGTTGATGACAAGGATGGCACAGGAGGTGGTTCCCAGCCAGGTGCTGGTATGTCGGCATCGGGGGCCCTGTCTTCGTCTCAACCCAGTGGTGGTACAGGCACTTACAGTGACATGGAGGAGGAATTTGAACCTGCCAAACTCACCAGGGTTGTCACGTGGCCCGCTGCTGGAGCAGATCATGGTGATGATGCAGAAGCCGTCACTAGCATCAAATGCAACAAGAAGGCGAAAGGAGTAAGCTTGTTAAGTTAATTTGTTTGGCTCTAATTTCTGTGAACAAATTTTTGGAGACTTTGTTACTGTCAGTGTGATTTACTGTTTCAGTTCTACACAGTAGTTAGAAATGTGAAAAAGGCCCATCAGATTCAGGAATCAGGTGAATTCCAGGAATTCAATGATGATGTGGAATACATTCTGGATGCACTCCAGGATAATAACCCGATAGGAACACGGTATGTATGATGGTTTGTTGAAACTAGGGATGTGACACTGATTGAAATTGATGTATCTGTGTATTATTGAATTTGAGAATTGATAATTTTTTTACTTGACTAGGTGAAGACCTCTTGACATTTAAATGGCAGGGTAACAGATTATGTGTTTGCTTTTTCTGGAACTGAAAAAGTTATTATGTGTTTGTGCAGCATGTAAATTTCCATTTCATCCACTTTTACAATGCAAAATAATAATAACTGTCATCATTTCTTCATTGCTGTGAATGGAACTCAACATATTTTTTAACATAACTCTGATAGTTTTGATGTAGGATGGCAGTTTGGATTCACGTTTATACTAGTCCATTAGGCAAGTGTGATGTAATATATTGTCATGAAAGAATTACCAGGGAAACAAAAGAGTAGTCATTTTTTAAGTTGATGCATCCCTGTTGTGTTTTATCTTAAAAGGGTCGTCAGCTGATAATGCAACCACGAAAGTATGCAGTTTGTGAATCACAAATACACTGTCGTTCATTTCCTACAGGTCTTTGTCTAGCTCATTCCTGGGGGAAAACATTTTAGGTACAACTGCAAGGAACTCGGGGCTTTACATGCTTTTAAGTTGCAATAACAGGAAGAACATATCCTTATATGAATTTAAAAATGTGCACTGTTCATTGCTGTAAAATATATAAATGTTACATACCACATAAAATTTAGTAATATGTACGAGGGAGAATCAAGAAGTAAAGGCAAAATACGTTTAACGGCTTTAATAGAAGTAACTGTGAGCAATTTTACATATCATTTTTCTACATAGTCCCCTTGCAACACAATGCATTTGTTATATCGTTCAACTAGTTTCTGTATTCCTGCGGAGAAGAAGCTTTTCGGCTGCTCTTGAAGTCAAGCGATGTTGATGGCCGACCAGAATGACCTTCATCAGTAACACATGTCGGACCCGATTTAAACCTTTCCACCCACTCATAAACCTTTCGTTGACTCATGGTGCTCTGTCCATACTGAGCCAACATATGACAGTGAATTTCCACAGGTTTCACTCCTTCTGCCCAAAGAAACCGCACTGCACCACATTGTTCTTCGATGGTGCAATCTTGCAAAGGAGCGTCCATGTTTTCACCCTCATTGCTGCCACTCGACTGAAGGCAGAGCACTGTACTGCAAATGGCTGAACTCTTCAACGGGCATTGTCAATACTGCGCCATGTGCCAGCTCCTCTCTGTCCCGGTTACCGTGTAATTTAAAAATTGCCTTTACTTTTTGATTCACCCTCGTAATTTATATCAGGCTCTCTTCATACCATCATTATTGTTTTTATTGCTTTTATTGTAAGTTAATAGAATGTACAGCCTTTAGTTTTTCATAAAGTATGTAAAGTGGTTTTGCTGAGAATGGCCAGTGAGGCTGAAACGTGCAAGAATTCAACAGTCAGTATGTCTGTGATCCACAGAGTATGTACTTTATTGGTTGCATTATCACTTGAAATTGAAGTACACAGTGAAAACTGTATTACAGAAATGTCATGTTTGTGTGACAATACACTGACCAAACTCCCCTGAGCCTCATAAAACCTGGGCAGCCAAGTACCATTTAGTTTTCTGTCAGTTCATACAGAAAAACTGCCTTGCCTGGGTTTGATCCGCATATCTACTCCGTTATGTGAGGAACTACAAAATAATGAATATAAAGGATGCAACTGCCAGTGTCTTGTGTTTGATGCAAGTGCAAGTATCTCATGTTTGATGCGGCTGCCAGTATCCTGTGTTTGTTTGTACAGGAAAGTGCGTGGATTAGCCCCATCCAGTATTCTGCAGAGTGCATTATTGGTCTTCTGCATGTCATACTGGTTTCTCTCTAGCTGCGATTGTAACAAAACTTCTATCTCGTTTCTGTTCTTGTAACGGATGACTGTGATGTAATAGCGTGACTTCTATTTTGAAATATAACATGATTGCTTGAGCCTTTCTAGAATAAATTTATGTCAGGGGAAGTTGCTTTTGTATTTTGGGATCTCTGAAATTTTGACTTTTTCTTGTGCAACAGGTTTAAAGGTCTCGTATGCTTTTGACATGGTTTGGTAAGTACAGTGTAACTCCAGTTATCCAGATTAATTGGTACCATGAGCCGTCCAGATATGCAGAAAAGCTGGATAATGGAATTTTTCTTTGAAAATAGGCTACATTGGCAGTTTAAAGTGGAAAGAATTTCTACAAAGGGCTGTTTTTAGGCTACATATTTATTTACATACAAATAAAATATTAATACATTTGGAATATGGAAATTTCTTGTCTAATTTGAGAACCCCTTGGGCTGTTACTATAATTTGGGAATTTCTTGTTTGATGTGGGAACCCCTTCGGCTGTTACTATTTACAGTATGTAACTGCGTCGAAATCTTTCGACCACGCCTGATTTGAAGCTCTAGACAGCCATAAGACTTTACAGTACTGTACTCGGTCCGATAACTGGTAATTTCAAGGCAAATTAGTTTTGTAGAATTCTCAACAAAGTTACCTGAAGAGCCAAGCTGATCCGGATAACCAGCTTCCAGATAATTGGAGTTATACTGTAATTGTTTTGTGTTACATGAGTGGTTAGGTGTGACTAGATGAATCATCAGTAATGTAAGATGGGATGTTCTGGTGAACTGTCTCTTTGAACCACTTCTCATTCCTGAACTTTGGTCTGTCATAAGGTATTGTGTTCAATTTTCGTGTGGAATTTCTTCAAGAGGTCTTTGAATGTGCTGAAGAATGATTTCAGCTAGTCTGTTCCAGATTTTTCAAGGTCACAGAGAAGTATCGAACACTGAAGAATGTATAAATCCAATTTCTTCACCTAATTGCATTTCTGGAGATGCTTATCTCCGGTTGCTTTTTCTTCTGTACGTCATTAGTTTCAAACAGTGGTTGTATATGCAGAGTGTGGTTCATAGTAGCTGACATTTGATTCCGTACTTCTCTGTTAATGAGGCCTTCGCTGCTGTTGGGTAACAGGTTTAAGGTTGGCTGTACTCCATTTTTAGTTCTTGCTGCCAATGTGTGAAACAAATCGATGTAAAACTGACTTGTGGAAACTGAACCATAGTTTTGACAGTGACATTTCTTTCCTAGATATAATGTGTGTAGTGTTATTTACTTGATTTTTGGTGCTGGAGAGTGGCATATCCTTCATATCAGTATGAAGTTTACACACCATGACTTGGTTTTGTAAATCAGATTGTTGGTTCTCTGGAGTTCGGTAGTGATGTGTTCACTGGTTATATACACAACTTGGTTTCTTGAATTAGGGGCATTTCCTACATACCAGGCTTAATGCTTTAACTGCCATGGCTTAGTTTGGTGAATAAGGTTGTAACATTATCCTTATACCAATATCATCATTATACTGTTATTACTTAGTTTCTTGAATTGGCAGTGGGTACTGTCAATTCTGCCTTACCAGAACTAATGTTCATGTAAGCATCATTTGGTCCTAAACAGTCGATCGTGGCATGTCTTCCCTATAAGTTGGTATTAAATGTATTACTGTAACATAATTTCTAGATTTTGGACATCAATACTAAGATAATGGATACCACCATGAACCAGTGGCATCAGGCAAGGTAGCTCAGTGCAGAAATGCCTGATTTGCATTTGAAAAGTACCTGCTTCAGATCTCTGCAGTGTTGGTTATACTGATTGATAGTTTTGAATGGTTTTCTCAGTAGTTTCAGTTTAATGCAACAAGCCACAGCTAATTTCTGCATTGTTTCTGGTGTTTATCTGTAATAACACTTTCATCTTTTGTCAGTTGATATTATAACCTCTGTGGATGAAGCTACCTTTTTAACAAACCTACCTACTGTTATTTCATGTGATGTTGGCCTGCAGGTGCCTCTCAGCTATAACGCTAGCATCCAAGTGCATGGCCCCTGCCTTCAGGATGCATGTTAGAGCCCATGGAACAGTGGCGAAGTTCTTCCGTGCCTTACATGATGCCACAAAAGATCAGGTGAGTGAATTTTGAGTTTCAGCCTCATGCAGTTGCTCATTTTTTATTTGTTGACTTTTAATAATGGCAGAAACTTATGGAACTTGCAACAATGGGTATGATCTGTTAATTTTCAGAGCCTTGGGCTTTGCACAGCCACTGTCATGTTTGTGCTAAGTCAGGATAGACTGAACATGGATCTGGATCGCCACAGTCTGGAACTGATGCTAAATCTGCTTGAATCTGATGCAAGCCATCGTAATGCTCTTGATGACTGTGGCATGAGCAGTACACAGCTGCATAAAAACAAGCAGAAGGTGCGAGAATTGTGTGCCGAGATCCAAAGCCAGGGTCATGCAAAGCATCTGAATCTGGATAATATAACTGTAAGTACATGAAGACACTGGAATATACATGTTTATATGCTTCATTTGTCTGGTACATGCCTATACAGAGTATTATATATGTTATCTGAAGTCACCACATCTCTAATTACACAGCACAGATTTTCACATTTTTTATAACATATACAAAAGAAATTGGTTTTGACCAAATTGGGCTTCCTGATCACAAAAATGACTGTCAGAGGGTTGTAACAAAACAGTTTTTATTCTCTGTTTCTATTTGTGTGTAAACTGTGTGAATGTGCTACCACCTGCACAGTTTTAAATAATATCATTTAAAGAGTGTGAGCCTTTATTCACAATAAGCCTTTTTATTTTCATGAGAGGCAGTCTCTACCCCATTTTTTGTCAGCATTCACTAAGTGATGCCTCTTTATAAATGAATGAATGTGTCAAAAATGGTCCTTACAATTTTCCTAAAGTCTGTGACATGACAGCGGATGATCTTTGTAATGAATTTTATTTGACCTGTTGTGCGGTAGGAATCACTCTGCCTTGTTGGCATAGTGGATGGCCAGGAAACTCTTGTGAGCGTGACTTCACCTTTTTCAGGTAGTTTTATGTGGATTTTTTGGCATTTAGTAGCATTATAAGGCTGTAACGGGTTAAATATGTTTTAAAGGAGGTAATGAACAGTTTTAAAGGAGTGCAGCCCTTTTATGTAAGAAGTGGAAGTACTTAGATGAATTATGTGCATTTCTGGAACAAAACTGTAGAAGCAGAAGAAATTTCAGATTCATATCAAACGTGTATAAGTATGCATGAGTTTTCATGTGGTGTAGATATTTAAGGTTTTGGGTTCACATCTGATTGCAGGTGGGTCAGCTAGCCATGGAGACACTGTTAAGTCTTACTTCTCGACGGGCTGGGGAATGGTTTAAAGAAGAACTGAGAGAGTTGGGGGGCCTTGAACATATTGTTAAAACAATATGTGATTGTTGTCGTCAGGTTGATGACTATATTGTAGAGTGGACGGAACCTTTGCTTGACAAATTGAGAAAGGTGGACCGCTGCTTGCGCGTACTTGAAAATGTAAGTAGATGGTAGTGTCATATATTAAGAAATGATGGAAAGGAAGTGGGATCCACCCTATAGCCAGCCAGTGATTATGCTTTATAGTACAAAATTGAAAACAAGGTTTTGTGTTGGCCAAAATTAGTTCCGTTTGGTCTTGTGCGTGTTGCTGGGTGGGATGAATCCCTTTTGGTTCTGTGCTGTCTTCCCTTATCTGTTCTCTGCGGTGGTCATTCTGTACTGTTTTCCCTCACCTGGTCTGTCCAGTGGCCATAACAACAACATCCAGTTATTCCCAGAATATGTGTTTGTGCTTTATACCCAGTTTGTTAATTGTATGTTCAAATGAGTGTAAATGACCCTTTTCTTTTGCTGTAAGTGTTTTGAAGCAGAAACGCAGAAAGGAAGTTGATTTTCAGTTATAATTGACATTTCCATTGTCTTCGTGTACCCTTACTTCTATGGCTTTGGGCCCACGCCAGCAGAGTGGAGCCATACACCAGTAAGCAAGTGGCTGGGCATTTTTGGGCACCTGGCACATCACTCTGTCTAGTGAAGACATCTGTTCATGCACCACAATTGCTTAGTGTACACATATTTGTCTTTAGGTGGCAGTAGTGAAGTCATCAGTCACAGACTAGTTGTGTGAACAGTTATTTGTTATCTTTGGAGTTTCTGCACATGTAGTCTTGAGGTTTTGGAGTACCATACTGGCTTCATCTTCAGGGTGTCTGAATCGGCTTTACATGGCGATGCTGAAGTCTTGGGAAGAAAGGAACGTGTTGGTTATGTAGGAAAGCTGGAGGAAATTTGGTAAATCGAGCATGGAGGGGGGGGGGGAGTTGGGGAAGGAAGGATGGAGCTAATACCAAGCCATTGGGAGTCCCAAGAGCAGCCCTTTTGGGGGTCAACAGTGGGGAATGTGCAGGTGGACGGATGTGAGTGGCCAGCTTGTGAGTAGACTTTTTGAGGGTTAACAGTGGGGAATGTGCAGGTGCAGCAGTGTGAGTGGATGAGCTTTTGAATGGCCCTTTTCTGGGCCATCCTTTTGGAGATGCGCAGGTTGGTTGATGTATGTGCTGGTCTTCATGTGTCAGGTATTAGAGTGAGACTGTTTTGTCCTGGGAGGAGTCCACCAGATGCCATTTTTGTTTTGGGGATTGGATTAAGGTTTTGCAAGATCTGCTTAATGAAGAACAATCCTCCCAATTTATGTTGTTGGGGTACTGTTCGACCTCTGCTTCATGCCTTATTGTATGATCCCTGTGCCTAGATTTTTTGGGCAAGGCTTCTGGTGTTACTGAGCAAGAGCATGTGGCCGAGGTCATTCTCTTCTGCCACTGCTGACTTCTGTGCTGACTTGTGTGCGAAATGGAGAATTCAGCCATGGCAGAAGAGATGGAGCATATTAATTTAAATAGTTACGTCAGTTTCCACATCCTTGATTTTGAATGGTCCCACGAGAATTATGCAGGTTTCACTGTATTGCCATGGAAAAGTAATTGGTACTGTTTTCAAGTCACTCAGGTTTGTAGATTAGTTATCGCTAGAACAACTGTGTCACCTCATGTCTTTAAAGATTATTGTATTTTGTGATTATTCTGGCATGTCTTTTTAGAAATTATGTCATTACACGTAGCCTGCGTATTGGGTCAAAGCTGATTGTTTCTGAGTGCAGCCATCTCATGATTGTGTGTGTCTTAGTTTTATTATGTTATCATGGCTGCAGTAGGAATGACTTTTCCTTTTTTATGTGTAATTAGGTCAAAAAGTACAATTTTTCCCATCCCTCCCTCAAAGAAATTTAGTTTTATTGCCTCTTCAGTAACTGTCGTATGTGCCTGCAGTATTCAAATGTACACACATCTCCATGTCCACTGCTTCCTGGTTATTGCACAGGGATTTTCAGGGAAATATTTTGTGTTCCTGTTGCTCTTTTCATTTTCCATGTGTATGGTAGGAGCCATATTTGCATTAACATCACAGCATTGGGAAAGCAGTGTTATGACTTTTGAGACTGATGCGATGTGATCAGTAGCGTCCAGTAGTAGCCTGGACTGTCGTCATTTTCTGTTCATGTTTTTACAAGGCAGACCATATCACCATACAGCCCAGCTGGTGCCAGGTATGGACAACACATCCGTTCATGCTGGAGATTTAAGTTTCTTAATGTATTATGAAGTTAAAACTTCACTGCAGTGATGAAATTTTTAATTTGTGTTATATAGGTAACAAACCAGAATGAAGAAAACCAGCTGTACCTTTTGAAATATGAAGATGGTATCCTGATTGACACACTGATCAAACTGTATCGTCATTGTGACGCAGAGATACCGTTGTACCCAGTGACAAATCTAGCAGACAAAGTGTCTGCTGGTACTGTGATCCGTGAGGTTTTACTTGCTACACTCAAAGTGCTGATCAACCTCACACATGACTTCAATAATGAATGTATGTATACAGTTATGTATTTTGAAGAAGATATATACACATACTGAGAGTTATGCTGTAGTTATGTTTCTTTATTGCTTACAGTGTGGGTCTTTTATTCAGCACATTTGACCCTTTGGCAACAGAATTAAGTGCCCAGTGTACTCTGCAAAATGCCCGGGATTTAAATAGCCACCCACTGGTTTGCATGTTCATGGCCAGCAACTTAGATGACGTTTGGTTTGCTCAGCATCACACTGCATGTCAACTAATGTCTTTTCGTGCCAGAGGGTTAATTACCCCCTTTCTGTGGCACACATGATTTATGTATCTTGCACAGTACTTGGCAGTTTTCGTGTGGATGTACAAGTGTGTGGTGTTTGAGAAGATCGGTGAGAAATATATCTTACCATTCCAGAACCAAGTTTTGGCTGTGGCCCATTTCAAATCATCAGTTATGCTAGCTACATTTTCATTATGACGAGAACCCATAATAAATGAGACCCCATAAGGTACATGCAGATTTTGGCTGTGGTAATTTACAAATTGCTAGTTACACCATTGACAGTCTTCTTAGTTTTTTGCCAACTAATGACATAAGTTGAAGAGGAAGAGTTTCTGTTTCACTGTTGATCAAAACTGTGCTCTGAGTGGTGGAATTGGAACTGAGGCAATGAAAGTTTAAGGCACTGTCGTACCTTGGTTGGTGCCTGTTATTTAGTGAAGCGTGTTTAACAGCCTGGTTTATCATTAACTGCATGATGGAAAGTAGTTGTGTAGAGAATGCTTGTACAGGAGAGTACTCGGTGGTATAAGTGGAAAATTTGAAGTGTGACTGCAAAGATGTGGGTGAAGTGAGTTTTGTAACTTGAATCTCAAGTAAGATTTGGATTTCTTCCAGCATATGGGAGCACATTAGTTGGAGAAAGGAAAGGCATTGTGGATGCTAGCCTTCATCTTCTGTTGCAAGTACCAAATTATGTTCCAGAAGAGAAGAAATTTGACTTGCTGGTTTTGGTAAGTCTTTCATAAGATGGTTTAATTCTTTCACAGCCACATGTCTTAACTTATGAGTATACACAGCCACATAACTCCATTTTTCCTTTTAGAAAGGCACACGAGTAACTTGAGTGGGATTTGTTTGACTTTGGTGGGAGGCTGTTTATTGTTTTTAACCTCATCTGTATTAATTGTTGCTACAGTATGAACATATGGGATAGTTCGTATTCAAGAATTTTTACCTTGTCCATCGTATTTAAAAACCAGAGATTAAAATACACAGAGTTGTTACTGCATTTGTTCTTAGAAGGATTCACATCTTTTCAGGTGCCTATTAAAATTCTTCTGATCACCCATCTGGTCATCTTTGTGCCTATAAAACTTCAGTATAGCGGAGGTGATAATTGTGGGATTTGTTACTGGAGAGTTTTACAAAAAACCATCAAGCTGTTTCCCTTTTTATTGTGTGGTTATTAAGTCTCAAGAATGATTTTATTGCCCAGTCTGTTGTGCTACAGTAGACTTAATTGTAATGAAATGTCGGTGCATGTTTTGTTGATGTGTGTGTGGGGAATTATTTCACAACTGCAGTATCATGTAAAAACTGTGGTGGGCAAAAAAGAGGCACATGGATGTTTATTTGTTTGTTTGCATTTGTCATTGATACAAGAACAGGAGGAATTTAGAGGTAATAATCAATGTTTCATTAGGGAATTGCTGAACATTATTTCATTAAAAATTATCACTGGAGGTAATTGGTGCTGTCAGTATGACCTGGAAATCAGATAATGAAATATGGCACGGAAGACACTGGCGTTTCCAAGACCCAAAAAAACTCAGACAAGGAGGTCACAGATGAAGACATTGCCTGTCAGTTTCTTCAACGTCAGGGGTATCATTCACCTCAACCTCATTCCGCATGACTGGTCAGCAAGGTTATTATGTAGAATGTTGACAGGGTAATGTGAGGCTGTGTGTAGAAGGCCCTGAACTTTGGCCCAACAACTGGTTTTTCCATTGTGCTGACACTCCAGCTCACTGAGCATTCTGTCAAGCAGCTCATTGCAAAAAACAAAATGTTGTTGGACTGGACCCCCACCCCCCCACCCAACTTGCATTTGCCAGATTTGGCTTCCATTGGCTTTTGTCTTTTTCCAAAATTGAAGTCCCCTTGAAGGGTCGAAGATTTTCAGGAAAATGTAATGGCAGCACTGACTATTTTGAAAGAAGAGTTCCCAACAGTGTCAGCATTGCTGGATTAAGTGTATAGCAGCTCAAGGCAACTGCTTTGAGTGGCTCCTCTCATTAAGCTGTTAGTATACAAGAATATTTGCTGTAAAATCAGTCTGGGAAGTTATGATTACACCTCATACATTGGCCAGTTTTAGTGAAAATTCTACATGAAGACCTAGATATAGGCCTATTCCTTCTATTTGCAAGAGCATTTGTGTCCCTGCAGTCTGTGCATGCTCAGTTCATGTTGCAGTTATAACACTGTAGCTTGGATATGGGGAAAACAAACTACTGGGTGACTAGATTGTCATTTTCGGCGCTAGACTCTTGGGTGTCATCGATGTGAGATGGTGGTGAATATGAAAGCAAGAAATAATACATAATTATTAAAGGAAACAGAGGAAGTGTTGTTTACTGTATTCATTAACCCTTTAAAGACGAAGCGTATCTGTTTTATATAAGGACTCAGTGCGTACCGTGCTGTAAACACTCTCCACTTCGGTTATAAGAACCAGTCTCTTAATGTTTTATAAGGCAAAAGTTGCTGTTTGTTCTGAGATCCACACAAAACACATAACCACAATGTGGGCACCATGCAGAATTTTTGAATATGAAAGCTGGTGGTATGTAAAGTTACCACTAGTCTTTAAAAGGTTAAACAGTGCGTAACAGATGTCACAGGTTATGTTGTTAACCAAACTCTGACCTAACCAAACATAAGGTATCTTATTATACAATTTCTTTATATTTTAAGTGATACAGATTCTGGTTTCATGAGCCAATTACCATAATAGTTTTTTTACTTTTGCTGATTTCTTTTAGGTGAAAATGAAATTCAGTCTTCATGTGTTGAGTTGTGGGCTTGGTCAATCTTGTGAAGGTCAGAACAATGGACAGTTTCATGTAAATTTGTTAAACCAATAACTGATTGTTTTGTCCATTACAGGCACTGATTCTGTTGATAAATCTTGTAGAACACAGCAAATCCAATAGGAAATTGCTTGTCGAAGCCAAAGCACCATCAGATCCTGAAAGCATATTTCTCCGTAAGTTCATGTCGTTCATTTTTCTTTAGCAATAGTGAGTACATATGTATATGTTTCTAGATTGTAGGCCAGAATGATTACAGCACCCACGATGCTAGGTAAAATCACAAATTAAGTATGTGGTCAGTTATTGGGAAAATAGTATGCCATTGCTTTTAGTTAGAGGGAAACTACACACAAGTAATTTGTAAAAATTAAGGAAACTTCCAGTCTGCCATCAGATGGGTACTGGGGAGTCTTCCCAGATGTAAAGTTGCTGCAGCGTGATGCTGGACAACCCATATTCATATCAAAGATAAAAGTTTGTGATGGTTTTTGCTTTGTCTTCCCAGTATTCTTAACCCTTGTAAATCCAGGCAGTATGGATAGGTTGTGATAAGAATTGATAACCTGCCAAGACAGAAAAAGATTGAGGGGTGTAGTGAGTAAAAAACCACTGTGTTGAATGGCGTGATTGCTGCTGAAATCTGAAGGATGAGGAAGAATCTTAATGCACATAACAAAGTGGCTGAGATAGCTGACTGCATAGCGTGCAAGAATACCGGTGGCTGACAGATCAACCACCCAGCACTAAGGGGGTTATTGGCATGATGCTTACACACATTTGTAATTAACTAACTCCAAGGAGCAGAGTCCTTTTGAAGAAGGTATTACATAATTCGTCAGCTAGGTGAGAGATGTTGCATTTCTGCATTCACATCAGCCTGCCACTTGTCCCTGTCCTGAGTCATTGGAATCCAGTTTCTGCCCTTGCAGCCTGTTCCTGTAATGTCCATTTTAATATTGACTTCTTATCCACACCTTGGTCATCCAAGTGGTCTCTTTCCATGTTTCACCATCAAGACTGTCTATACATTTC
Organism: Coptotermes formosanus; assembly: GCA_013340265.1. Lineage (NCBI taxonomy): Eukaryota > Metazoa > Arthropoda > Insecta > Blattodea > Rhinotermitidae > Coptotermes > Coptotermes formosanus. The sequence goes on from BLKM01001271.1 coordinate 499,834, forward strand.
TCTTCTCCTCCATACATGCTACATGCTCTGCCCATCTTATCCTCCTTGATTTGATCACCCTAATTATATTTGCTGCGGCATACAAATCATGGCGCTTTTCATTACACGGTTTCCTCCATTTTCCTGTTACTTTGTCTCTCACAGGCCCAAATATCTTCCTCAGCACCCTGTTCTCAAGTAGTTTGGGCATATCTCCCTGCATACTTAGCTTTAGGTCCACTCTACCGGTGCAGAAAGGGTCAGTTTAGAACAGTGTGCTATAATAAGATTTTCTTTCTCTTATAGAAGATGACAAGACTGCTGTAGAAGCACTGATTTCCTTGTTTTATCAACAAGAGGAACTGGCCAGGGTTGAAGAGGTGAAAACGGATGCTATCCTAGATGGCAAGAATGATACTGAAATACCTGAAGCCGAAACACCTGCACCAAAAAGTCATGAAGAGTTTATAGAAGAAACGGTTGCGAAATGTAGGTATTTGTTGCATATTTGAAAAGATACTTATTTTTGTAGTGGTTGATGCGACATTCATTGTTACCTTCTAAGTTGCTCTGTCAGTTTATGGTTTTAATGTCCGATTTACCATATTTTCTCAGCTATACTGCCCATCAGAGTGACCTGTGCCTGCCATTTTTTATAAAGTAGAAGGAATGCAAAGAGTGTGTGAGTTGAAGGAAGTTTTAAAGTATGCATGTCAAGTATAAGTTCCACTGCTTGTTGAATTGTTTTCAAGCTCTTTACTGTTACAGAAGATGGTAAACTCAAATAGAATGTGTTAATGCCATATCACTGATAACCCATTGTATGCAGCCTGTGGGTGGGTATGTGAAAGGAAGAGGAACTTTAGAAAGTTACAGTAGTGCTTGTAGTGTGTAGTGTTTTTGTAAACTCTTAATGGAAAACTTGCGTATGATTGCCAGTGTTGTCACAAACACACCATTCACCATTGGCAGTCTTATCATGAATGAAGTGTGCAGTGTTGCTAACCTTGTCACAGATAAGCTGTACATTTTTTTTTAATTTATGTTAAAGAAGGCTGCTTGAGTTATTCAATACAATGTAGTGTTCAGTTCTAGTGACTGTCCACTTGCATTGTTAAATTATGATGTTATTATTTTTCTATGGCAAAGGGCAGGAAAATCATCAATTGGGAACAGGTTTTTTTGTGCACCAGAGAATGGTATCAGCAATCAAGAGAGTGGAGTTTGTTAGTGCTAGGATGTCATACATAGTGCTGAGAGGCCGCTGGTGTAATATCATTGTTCTGAATGCGCATGCACCAACGGAAGAGAAGGGTGATGATTCAAAGGACAGCTTCTATGAGGAATTAGAAGGGTTTTTTTTATCATTTTCCTAAGTACCATATGAAAATTCTGTTAGGAGATTTTAATGCAAAAGTGGGGAGAGAGGATATTTTCAAACCGACTATTGGGAATGAGAGTTTACATCAGGATAGCAACGATAATGGTGTTTGAGTAGTAAACTTTGCCACATCAAAGAATCTAGTTGTTAAGAGCACTATGTTTCCGCACCGAAATATTCATAAATACACCTGGACCTCTCCTGATGGGAAGACTCACAATCAGATCGATCACATATTGATAGATAGGAGACGGCATTCCAGTATACTCGATGTGCGATCTTTCAGGGGAGCTGACTGTGATACTGATCACTATCTGGTGGTTGCGAAAGTTAGGGAAAGACTGGCAGTAAGTAAACAAGCAGCACAGAAGTTTGATGTAGAGAGATTTAAATCTCAAGAAGCTAAGTGAACTAGAGGCTAGGAAACAGTATCAGCTTAAGATCTCAAACAGGTTTGCAGCTCTGGAAAGCTTAAATGTTAGTGAGGACATAAATAGGGCTTGGGAAAACATTAAAGAGAATATCAAAATCTCGGCTCAAGAGAGTCTAGGTCTACACGAACGGAAGCAGCATAAACCATGGTTTGATGCAGAATGTGCAGAATTTTTAGATAAAAGGAAGCAGGCTAAAATTCAGTGGTTACAGAATCCAAACCAAAATAATGGAGATAATCTGCACAACGTAAGACGTGAAGCTAGTAGACATTTCAGGCACAAAAAGAAGGAATATCTGAAAGCTAAAATTAATGAAATTGAAACAAACAGTAAGAAGAAGTATATAAGAGACTTGTATAGGGGTATCAATGAGTTTAAGAGGGGGTACCAGCCTAGAAGTAATGTAGTAAAGGATGAGAAGGGTGACCTGGTTGCAGACTCCCACAGTATTTTGGCTAGGTGGAGGAATCATTTCTCCCAGCTGTTGAATATACACGGGGTTAACGATGTTAGGCAGATTGAAGTACACACAGCAGAGCCACTAGTGCCTGAGCCCAGTGCCTTTGAGGTTGAGATGGCTATTGGAAAACTAAAAAGCCACAAATCACCAGGTATTGATCAGATTCCAGCAGAATTGATTAAAGCAGGGGGTAGGATTATTCGGTCTGAAATCCATAAACTTATTATTTCTATTTGGAATAAGGAGGAATTGCCTGAGGAATGGAAGGAGTCGGTCATTGTGCCTATTTATAAGAAGGGTGATAAGACAGATTGCAATAACTATCGAGGCATATCACTTTTGTCGACTACGTACAAAATTCTATCCAACATCCTTTTGTCAAGGTTAACTCCATATGCAGAGGAAATTATTGGGGATCATCAGTGTGGATTTCAACGTAACAGGTCAACCACTGATCATATATTCAGCGTTCGTCAAATACTTGAGAAAAAATGGGAATACAATGAGGCAGTTCATCAGCTATTTATAGACTTCAAGAAAGCCTATGATTCAGTTAGGAGGGAGGTCTTGTATAATATTCTCATTGAGTTCGGTATCCCCATTAAACTAGTAAGGTTAATAAAAATGTGCCTAAGTGAAACATATAGCAGAGTTTGGGTAGGCAAACATCTGTCTGACACGTTCCCTATTAAGAATGGCTTGAAACAAGGAGATGCTCTGTCGCCATTGCTTTTCAACTTTGCTTTAGAATATGCCATTAGGAGGGTTCAGGCAAACCAGGAGGGCTTGAAATTGAATGGTACACATCAGCTTCTGGTTTATGCTGATGATGTTAATATATTGGGCGGAAGCGTACATAGCATAAAGAAAAATGCAGAAGATTTAATTATTGCTAGTAAGGAGATTGGTCTAGAAGTAAATGCTGAGAAAACTAAGTACATGGTCATGTCTCGAAATCAGAATGCAGGACACAATCACAACATAAATATAGATAATAAATCCTTTGAAAGGGTGGAAGAATTCAAATATTTGGGAGCAACCCTAACGAATCGAAACTCCATTCATGAAGAAATTAAGAGCAGATTGAAGTCGGGGAATGCTTGCTATCATTCGGTGCAGAATCTTTTGTCTTCCAGGTTGCTATCCAAAAACACAAAGATTAGGGTATACAGAACTATAATTTTACCTGTTGTTCTGTATGGATGCGAAACTTGGTCTCTCACACTGAGGGAGGAGCAAAGACTGAAGGTGTTCGAGAATAGGGTGCTGAGGAGGATATTTGGGCCTAAGAGGGACGAGGCGACAGGGGAGTGGAGAAGACTACATAACGAGGAACTTAATGACCTGTACTCATCACCAAATATTATTCGGGTAATCAAATCGAGAAGACTGAGATGGGCGGGGCATGTGGCACGTATGGGGGAGGAGAGAGGTGCATACCGGATTTTGGTGGGGAGACCCGAGGGAAGGCGACCACTTGGGAGACCCAGGCGTAGATGGGAGGATAATATTAAGATGGATATTCGGGAAGTGGGATGGGAGGACATGAACTGGATTGAGCTGGCTCAGGATAGGGACAGGTGGCGGGCACTTGTGAATGCGGTAATGAACCTTCGGGTTCCATAAAATGCGGGGAATTTCTTGACTAGCTGAGAAACTGTTAGCTTCTCAAGAAGGCCTCTGCTCCATGGAGTTAGTTAGTTAGTTAGTATATACTCTGTATACAGCAAACCACGTCACTTATACTGTACCTACACCCCATGAATACCTGCTCCATATTTTGTAACAGCTATTTTACTAAGATTATAGGCTTCCAGGGTGTACACCACATAATATGGTAGACTGGTACTAATATTTCAAAGGAAATGGCTGCCTCCATATTTGCAGTTTACGATGCAGGAAGCACGTTCCTCCAAAATGTTGCTACCCACCTACCTCATATATAATAATGCCACATCACATTATTGGTTGATTTTTTGGTGAGTTAATTAGTTGTAAGTCTTCGCATCACTCCTGCTTTATCTTCTAGATTGTCAACATTGTGTACAAGTCTGTCTTGGCCTGTGTTACAAATTTGCTTTTATGACAAGAGGAAGACATGTCATTGTCTTTATGTTCTGGCAGTGTGTGTAAAATTATATTCTGGTTGTGTGGAATATCGACATTTTGATCATGTTTGGGTTGTGGCATGATGCCAGGCAGGTTGTCTGTGTTGTGTCATATGTGTTTGAAGAATGGCAGCATGCTGGTTAGTGGGGCTTACTGTAAATATATTTGATGTTATGTTTTGTTAATACATATATTTCTGTTAAATGTTAAATTTTGTTAATTTAAACTCTGACACATCTGTGTGTGTGTGTGTGTGTTTTTTACTTGCATTCCTGGGATGCTTCCACGGTTATCATTGGGGTGCAACCACTTAATGCTAATGTCAACTTGGAAACTAACTTCACCTAACTCAACATAAATTTTAGTAGTGGGATTTTCTCCATGCCAGATGTAATGGTTACAAAAGTTGTGCCCTTCAGCCAGTACATGTAATGGCAAACAGCAGTACGTATTGGCAAACAACTAAACAGTTGAACATCTGCCAGTGCACTGCATACTTTGATCTATTGTTTGTCTTCAGCAGAGCATGGGCATATAAACTGGAGGGAAAGGAAACTGCTGGTTACGTCAGTGGGACATTATCTGCGGTAATATTGTATAGTGCATGAAAGTGAATGTGATTTTTAGGGAGACTAAGTTGCTGACCATCACACAAATATTAATGTATTTGTTAAGTATGTTATTTAATGATGATCACAGTATGTTTTATTGATGTCCCACCAGTGTTGCAGAAAGCTGGGCGCAACATGGAACATACACTAATTGGAGCATATGTTGGACTGCTGCTAGGCTACCTGATAATGGATAATAAGGTAAATAGATTGTGTTATCTCTTTATTTTAAGGATGCTATAAGGTTGAATTGTAGGATGATTGGTGTGGAACAGACTGGTTATGGTTTATTATGGAGTTCTGACCTGGCATTTACCTGCAGGGACTGGGGAAAATTGTGACATGGCTTTGTCAGGATAGGTAGTTTTTTGGTTGAGATTCGAACTTGGCATGTTTCTTATCACTTGAGGCAGCTTGCATGGTGAACTGCACGGTCATAGTTGATGCCGTCATTAAGGAGCTGTTATTTTGACATCACAAAGATCAGCTAGCGTTATAGTGATGCATTTGCCTTTCTTTTGAGAGGTATCTGGTTCAAGTCTTTGACAGGAATCAGGTACCACGATTGATAGTATTGTGGTTCCCCTTGCCCCCTTCACCGTACAAATGCGATTGTATCACACTACAGTTGTTTCTAAATTATTCTTGAATTTTGAAATATTGTACACAGTTACTTGTTTTTGTCTGCCCTACAAAATGTTGGAGATTATAACTTGAAACAATGATTTTAGCATTTGTTGTGTTTAGTTGTGTATAGTTGTGAAAATGTCATTGTCTTTGATGGATGGACATAAATTGCGAGTGTCTGAAAACAAAGTGGACCAAAAATAAAGTAGGAACTGGTGTGTGTTACATGACAAGAAACTGTGATTTTTGCTGCTGACCTGTTATTGGGGGAGTGCAATAACAGATAAAGTGGATATGTTGCTTATTAGCGGGGGCTGGGGTCTGAAAACTGGAGATAAGTACAAAATTTTTTTGGAGAACTCTTTTGAAAAGCATTTATTTGCAACATCAAGGAGGTGGATCTTTGTAAAACAGGGCAAGAGGTTAGGATGTGAACTGAATTAAAATGGGGTGGGGCGAATGTTCCCTCTAAGCTGCTTGGATGTGTGGCCCTGCAGTACTGAAAAGCTTCTGCACACACTAAATTGTTGCCATGCAGCTGGAATTTTCAGTTTTCATTGTAAATATTCTTATTATGCATATTACAAGAAACTTTTACAGTGCCATGCATTATCAGGTCATGTAAAAACTTTCTGCTCAGAGCAGTAGCTGGTCCGCACAGCTCTAAAAAAATTAGAGGGAACATTGTTTGGGGCTTTATACACTGGTGGGCTTGTGTATTAGCAGTTTTGAACCTTCAGATGTCTTATTAGACAGTTCCTTGGATTGTTGGTTAGTCAGTAGTTATAAATTTCTGAATTAAAATGTGAGAAACTGATCATAAAAGAATTCGACAAAATCAGGAGTTTAATTTACCAGTGTTGTAAGAAAATTGTAGTTTTCATTGCCAGAATGCGTGGCGCAAGGAAAAGGCCTTTCATGATTGTTTTACTAAGACAAACCTTACTCTGTGTGTGTGACAGGAATACGAACTCCAGGTACGACAATATCTGCCAGACAGGAACTTCAAGCTGATGGTGATGGTACTTCAGAAAGTGTACAACTTCATGAACCTTACAGCATCTGTAAGTTTCTATTCAAGTTGGTGATATTTGTTTGAGTTTAACCTTTTAAAGCCTAGCGGTAACTTCACGTACGACCAGGCTTAACATTAAAAAATTCTACGTGGTGCCCACATTGCGTTTATGTATTTTGTACGGCTCTCAGAACAAACAGCAACTTTTGCCTTATAAAACATTAAGAGATTGGTTTTTATGACCGAAGTGGAGAGTGGTTACAGCGCGGTACGCACTGAGTCCTTATATAAAACAGATACGCTTCGTCTTTAAAGGGTTAATTCACTTTATCTAGTTGGTTGTAATTAGGTAACGAGGATGTTGGTTTGATCTAAGCATTCCTGTACTGACAGCTGTAGCCTTTCCATATTTCAGTATTAGTGATGAGTTGTAAATGGGAAAATATGACACTACTTTGTAATATAACATATTAACCTGTTAATAATCTGAAACCTGGAGCACTAACTTTACCCAGAACAAGGCCAGTTAAACTGAAGAACAGGTATTCATTTTAAATATTCTTAATTCAGATAAAATGCGGGGAATTTCCAGACTAGCTGCAGATTTGTTAGCTTCTCAGGAAGAACTCTGCTCCATGGAGTTAGCTCAGGATACGGACAGGTCGGGAGTGCTTGTGTTTGGGTTCCATAAAATGGGGGAGTTTCTTGACTAGCGGAGGACGTGTTAGCTTCTCAGGTAGGACTCTGCTCCATGGAGATAATTGGTTAGTTAGATAGTTTTTCTCAATTCAGTGGTAGGAAGTCAGTATACTGTGCATTTGTTCCATGAATTGTGTAAAACGAATCAAGGGAGGCCTGTTTATCCATCAGATTTCTGTCTGAAACAGTTTACCGAGCTGCAGCAAGTTATTTTTGGTCAGTGATGATTGTTGTAGCATATAAACTTACGCTTTTGCTGGCGTGTATTTTCTTTCGACCGTTCATATGTCTTATTAAGCTCTCTTGTTTTTGAATGCCTGAAGCGGTGAATGCAAAATTGCAATCCACAGTCTGGTATGTTTCAGAGCAGTGTATATTAACCTTTTCAGTGTGGTAGAACACAAAAACATACATGCACATGTAAGCTGGTCACTTCTGTTTGTATTAGTCTTCATACCAGGTGTGATTTTCAGTGATATAATTTTTTGTAATGTCCTTTACAGTAAAGGTAAAGGTAAAGCAATAGCTATACAGGCCTGGACAGGCCCTTAGGGCTGTAGGAGGTTCAGGCTCCCAGAATTTCTAGAAAGTTGGCACATGAACAGTTCTCCATTTTTACTTTTCTTGTTTGTAGCCTGATGTGATGGCTTGTGTCTAGAGCTGATACTAGTCGCCAGGATAAAGTGTATGGAATAGCTTGTTGTGTGTGATTGGTAGCTAAATAAACATACATTTGTGATCTGATACACCAATGGGGATGTTTCATATCAAGAGGAATCACATAACCATAGTGATTCCTCAAAACTTGAAATAATTGTGATGACTGAAGCAGGAAAAATCAGAAGAGAGGTTAAGGCTTCACACAGCATTGGATTGTTAACTGTCTATGATATAAAGAAACAGAAGGACTGAGTGTTATTGTTTAGGCCATCAAGAGAAAGGGTGAAGAACCTTTTTAATCGACAGACATTGAAAGAGCCTAAATTAGCACAGTTGGACAATATGTTGTGTAAGTGGTTTATGACAATGCATTCCAAAGGAAAACCTGTGTCTTTTCCTGAGATAATTGAAGCTGCCAAGTCTTTTTATGTGGAAATGAAAATAACTAACATGCACGTTCTCTGACAACAGGACTTCACCAATCCCATGAGTGCCAGGTTAAGGTAATTATACTGCATTTACTTTCTTGCTGCCCTGTTCTTATGTGTCACTTTTTTAAGGCGGTGGGCAGCAGTCGAGGCATTGCACAAACAGAGCGAGTGATCAACTACCTTGAGCAGTCTGATGTGCGAGCTGCAAGTGCTGAAGCAGCAGCTCAGGCTGAAAGTGCGAAGGTGAGCCTGGAGCTAGCAACAGAAAAGACCATGCTGGTAAATGACAGTGTTTCCTAGTGGTTACAGTTGTAACCATTTATTAGTGTTTGCTCACAAGATCCTGTAAGGTACATAACTTTTTCTTCAGTTTGGAAGGAAATGTTAAAAACTGTCACAATATTTATTAAATACTGACAGCGTGCTGTGATGTGAATAGACATGTTGGTGATGTAAGTGTTCTGATGGATGCAGAAATGCAGGTGGTGATTTGATGCCAGCCAAGCATTGATAGTAAAGCATCATAAACACTGTGTGAGATGGTTTTTCCAGTGAAGGTCAGTGTATATGGACACATATAATTAATGCAATATTTCAGGTTTAGAACAGCTATTTATATGTAAATCAGTAAATTGTGTCTAAATATTTTAATTTGGAAAGCACAGTTTGACTAATCTTATTTAGGTGTAAGAAACACAACATTCTGCAGTCAGGTGCAAACTCCATTCTCAGGGCTTGAAAAATAGTGACATATTTTAAGAGGCATTGTGAAATTTAGCATCTGTAATAAAATGTAGATTATAATGGAGCAGAAATTTATGTTATTTTAGCCTTAAACATTTCTCATGTTTTCCCTTATGTTAACTGATAATGGTTTCATCTTCATGCAGAAATTGTTACACATGAACAGTGTGGCACCCAAATTTTTCAAGCCCTGGATTTAACGTGTTAGAAATCAGTACACATATCTGTTTCTTAACACTTTGTCTTGATCTGATAAATTCAGGCTACATTTACAGGGAATAAACTACTTGCATGTAATGTATGGCAGTAGCATTCTGCAAGAACATAAAAGTGACTGGTTACATTTTTTGATGGTGAAATCCCACTACTGCATACATCTGGGAACCGTGACTGCCTAATATTGAGATGGTAACCTAAAAATAAATGAAAGGGCGGTAACTTATTTGGAGAAGGAAAAGTCTGTTGATGGAACAAAATTTCAGTTCTTTTTGCTTCTGTACTGATTGTAACATGTGGCAAGTGACAGAAGTTATATTGGCATCAGTTTCTGTAATCTGGGCAGAAGTAAGGCTTCAGTGGCATACCCATAAAAAGAGAACACATATATACGAGGCATTCTGCAGTGCGGAAGAGAACACACTCAGAGTTTGTGAAGTGTAGGATGTAATGTTCCTTGATTCTATTCATTTTTTTTATTATTATTATTATTATTCATTCCACAAAAACAATGAAGTGCATAAAGTACTGCACGCATTTTCAGACTTTTATGTAGTACATCCAGCTGAAAGATTTTTACGTGACTTATGTGAATATCTTGTCAAGGAATAAGGAAATACATATATATGCATGCCTGCTTGTATGTTAATTTGACTTACAGTGTTTATTAGTGTGAAGTATGATGTAATGAGGTTTTACTGTAATGCACTGTATAAAATCTCATTTTACAAGGGAGGACCAAAAACTAAGTGCAAGGTTTTTCATTTTATATCCTGTTCATATTGCTTATAATGGAGTCTTCCTTTATCTGCTCTCTCAGCTTCAGTTTCTGTGTAAGAGGTGTAATTTCTGTACAGTTTCTGATTTTTTTGTACCTTTGTGGAGGTGATTTTACATAGAGATGAGCACATGATGTATACAAAAGGTTAGGAAGTGATTATTCTTTGGTTTTCTCAGGAATTAATGTATTCAATGTCAGGTACATGCCTACTGTTACGTTTTTAATATTTGCATGGTTACCATAGTGTGTGTTGGTGCACAGAACTGCCAGAATGTTCGACTGAAATTTGAAGTACAGGAATCATCAGTGACGTATTGCCTGAATTACACGTAGTTGCTGTAACACTTTTCGTTATATCTTCCACCATCCACATTGGCACTGTAAGCAGACCGTGGTATCACTTTTCTGTTCAGATGAGTTCGCAGCACGTTTCTGAAAGTTCTCTGGATCAAGCACTCATACTTCCCCCCGCTAATATGAATAATTTCTAAAAATGAACTTGCATATTAATTTCACTTTTAACACCTATTTTAAAATTGGTTAAATTAATTACCATGCTTCCCCAAGTTAATAGAAAAAATTTTTAAATGGGAAAACTTGCATTTTAATTGTACCTTTAACTCTGGTATGCTGCAGTTAAGTGCCTGCTGGTGCTCTGAAAAAGACCGGAATTAAAGTGGCTTCTGTTGCCTTCCATGTTTTTGGTGACATCATTATGTTGCTTTGGCATTTTACCTGCACATTCCACATCGACTGTAGTCAACTGTCAGTGCCAGAGGGTTAGAAATGTTTTAAAACCTGTTTACTTAAATACCCTGCCTTCCCAAGCAATACAGATAATTTCTTAGAGAAGAGTCAAACATTCTTCAGCATGCTGTTCAGCAGGTGCCTGTTTGTGTATTTTCCACAAACACTGCAAAAGATATGGCTTTGGAGTACAAAACAGCAGAGGCTAAACAGAGATGATATTATTGATTTGATACTTGACCCACATTCAGACGACATTTCTGACTGTGACCAATTTGACATTGATGTGTGATAACTGACACATGACAAGAATGGACAGCCAGATACATCCCTTCGAAGGGTGTACAAGTGGGGTCAAAAGACGAAGCAGACTGAAAGGTATGGCCAAGAATAAGATGAAGGTGAAAGTTCTGAGAGTGAGGACACTACTTCCCTGTATATGTCCAGACAAACAGTAAACTTTATGCAGGAGTGTTGTCATTATTTCAGTAATAAAGCTATCTCTTATTCTTCATACATATTCACTGTCTTGGAGGTCTTGTGCATTGCTGTTTTCATAAATTCTTATGTGTTTTCTTCCTGTTCTACAGCTGTGCTGTGCATAAGGATGGGACATGGTATTTGAGCACCAACTTACGGTATACTCACACGGAGGCATGGAATTATGAAATGTTTCTAATTTTTATCTTTCTTTTACTTACTGTTGGGCCTCCTTTACAGGAGACATCTGTTCTTCTCTTTCATACACCTTTTATCTTAATTATTTTGCTTTTAGTTCTCATACATCATAATGTACTTTTTCTGGTCATCTTAGTGAGGGCCTGGATACTTTCCAGGTACCTTACAGCTTGGTGTTAGAGATTTTCGTGGTCACCCTTTCTTCATGCATTTTGATCACATGCCCCAGCCACTGCAACTTTACCTTTCTTTTAAAGCAGTCCCTCTACAGGCCTGGACAGGCCCTGAGGTTTTCAGGAGGTTGAGGCTCCCAGGATTTCGAGACGGGCGGTAAGGTTGTGAGCCCTAACCACTGGCTGTCTTTATCCCCCAGGAAATATTCCTGGTATTCATTTCTGTTAGATGCTGGGTCAACCCCAGGGCCATAGTGCAGCCAGACAGAATTTGTCAATGAAAAATTCCAGTGACACCATTGGGAATCAAACCTGCCCAGTGCCTCAACCAATTGTGCCACCACTTACCCCTTACCTTTCTTTTACTGCAATAAAAATTGTTTCCTAGTACAGTCATAAACAGAAAATAGAATTAGTGTGACATTATGGGGTGTACCCATCTGATCGGTGAGTTCACGATTGAATATGTGGCTGAGTGCAATTTTCATTGTTCATCCCAGAAATTTTGATGCAATGAGGGATTATAAAGGAAGACAAATAAGCAAGCTGGTGAGTGTTAATTATGCCTGCAGTTTTTTTTTGTTGGTAATTGCATTTGACTGGAAAAATGGTTTTTCAAGCTCCTGTTCCCAGTTTTAATTGCCATCTGTTTTGAAAGCTGCTGTTCTCTGGGATAATGTAATATTGTTATGTAATCTCACAGATGTATTGATTATGTGCATCACAGGCCAGTGATGTTCTGGTGAATTTGTCAGACAAGGCAACAAGCATGTATCAAGTAAGTCAGTGTTTCCCAGTCCCATGGAATCCTTTCAGACTGTGAGAAAATTTCGCAGAACCTGCTTTAAAATTCTTATTTATGAATCTAAAAACTGGACTAAAAATAAGTGATGTTAATCGTATAAATATGTGTGAAACAAGGATATGAGTGCAACAGATTGTTTAATTGCACATATTCGGACATAAAAGTCACATTTCTTGTAAACAATGAAACTTAAGGCTAATGTGTGGTTCAGTAACAAAGAAACTTGTTTCTAAGTGTGGTTATTTTATTTATTCTGGTACTGCAGCAGTAAGAAATATTTGAATAAATGAACCATTGTCATATAAAAATGAAAATTATTTAAGGGAAGTGTGTAATAACAATATTTATATTTTTGTATTGAAATGACATTTTCTTCTGGAGTCCTTATTTCACGTCATGGAACCTTGCAGTCTGCAGAAGACCATCTGGGAAACACTGCAGTAGATCATGCAGTATAAATGTCTTATTTTTTCTTTATATGGAACATGTTTTCATTAAAAATGACCAAACATACACATTTTATATTAGTCAGCTTTGTATGTTTTATTGTAAAAATGTAAGGAAAATGAAAGCACAGATTTTGGTTATTTGTTTGACAGGACTGCTGCTGTGGCTGGCTAGGAGCTTTACTCTGATTTTAGGTCAAAAAGTGACTGAAGGGAAACACTTTCCTGGCATATGTAAGTTTTATTTGTTACCAACTACTGCACATTATTTACACATGCTCCTGCATGTTTTGGCTGAACTATTCAGCCATTATCAGGGAGTCAATCACGGTAGACATAAGCAGCATGTAGCGTGTCACAGAGTGGTAAATATACATATATTACAGCTGTATTTATTGTTATATATATATAGTTTTAAATCATACATGATAAAACAGTAAAGAATATGGCTGTAATATATGTATATTTACTATTCTGTGACACGCCACACGCTGCTTATGTCTACAGTGATCGACTCCCTCATGATGGCTGAATGGTTCGGCCGAAACATGTAAGAGCATGTTTGAATAAAGTGCAGTAATTGGTAACAAAACTTACATATGTGAAACTTTCTTAGCAATTCATTAACACAGTCAGTGCCCATCACATCACAGAACATGGATATAGCCTTCTCTTCTTATAGTAAACAACAATTTGTGTTATTGATATCCTTTTAAAAGTTACTGGAATTGTATTTTCAACTCGGAACTGGAAACATGTATAGCACATTGATCCAAATTCATGATGGATGTTTCCACTGAATAACTGCTGTCTTGACGTGAGGAGCTATGGTTTGTCCGTGTGAAACATTAATAATTGGATGTATGTAAAACAGAAATGCAGTGTGTTCTATTGAAGGTAGGAATTTTAAATCCTAAAGGTATAAACCATTCCAGGCATTGAAAGGACTTGGCACAGGGGATATGTGGTTTCCGTGTAGGTCTGTAAGATGTACTGGTGACTACACGTATGACATTAACGTTCAGCAACTCCTTTTCATCCAGTATATGTGCGGGTTAATTCTGTCCTGAGAATAACCAGAATTACTTTCATAAACACTAATGAACTGGCCTCTGTAACAGCAATGTGGTATTTTTCTTGGAGAAAAGAACTTGCTTTTTTAAACATTGTTGGGATGGGGTTAACTCTATAGCAGTGATTGTGTTGAACTTCCAGGCTGCAGTTTTGGGCAGTGAAATTTTCTTGGTACAAAATATAAGGACTACATGACAGTGTAAATATGTGACTGCTCAGCATCACTGATAAGTGGTTCTGAATCACTCTGATATTTGTGTTTAGAATGACTAGGAAAGTGATATGCATATACATGTATTAATTCTTAACTGAAACACATTACAAATGCATGGTATTAGAACATCCTTTTATTTAGCTATTGATTATAATGATGTTTAAAAAGTTTATATTGCCACATTGGGTGCTAGGGTGAAAGGGCTGCCAGAACTGCAAAGGATTTTCAGTAAGTAAGGTTCCTTGAGTCATAAAAATTCCTGAGAAGTTGTTACAACATCAAATGTAGTGTATTTATTCTACTGAAGTATAGTGTAATTGTTCTTCACCGTAATCCCCGAGCACATTGATGTATTTATCCTTAAATATTCTGTTGTGGTAGGACTTGGGCTTTTGCATTTGCAACCAGTTCAGATAGACAGTGCCAATACAGTAGCTATATTGTGAATTCTGACTCATCAGTTTTTCCCAAAGGCAGTTTGTCTACCTGTGCTGCACTCACATCCGTCCTTGAAGTGCTGGGCTGACTGGTGTGACCATTATTGAGAATGTCTGGCCATTTTCAAGCTGTCTGCTCCTCTTTCTAACATACTGCACTCTCACAGTGCAATCACTATAAACCTCTACAGATTGGTGGTGAATTTCAGTGGAGGGAAAATTTCTCAAGCATAAAAAAATCACCCTACAAACATCTTTGTGGGACCAAGTTTCCTGTGTCATTGCCATTGTACATAAACTTGTCCCTTGAATGGCATCTGCCTGTTGCATTATCTGTTGCGTGGTTATCCCTAGTACAAATGTTATATCCTACCAAAAAAAAATAAAATGCTTGATTAACGAAAAAAGTTAACAGGCTAGGAAAACTTACTTATTGAATATGCCTTGTGCAGATAAGACTTACAAGTATTTTTGACATGACCCTACATCTACTTTTCTTTTTCTTTTTTTGATACCATTGTCTTCATATAACAGATCCAGTTTTCAAAATGTTGTGGTACAAAAAGAAACCAAGATGTATGATGTCCAAGCTTACTGCAATATACTATCATCAGAACCCATTATGGCAGAACTAAGACCCTAGAACATAAAATTTTGTGTTCACAATGAAGGATGCAAGTTTGAAGTGCAGCACACACTGTATTGGCAGTACTTACACTTTTCACAAGATTAAAATATGCTTCTTAAAAAAACAGGAGTACCTGACATTTCATCTCAGTTTCCTTTAAGGAAATAATGTATTTGTTATTGATAAGTGAAGGTAAAATAAGTTATTTTTCTTGTATATCCACATTTATATGTTCACCTGATTATTGTACTGTACAGTCACAAAGCTGTAGTTGGTTTAACAGGTTTCTCTTGCTCTGGAGATCATTTGAGCCAAATCATCTGGTTTGCATAGGGTCTTATCTTCAAGCACCAATATTACACTTTTACAGATTATGAATTTATGTAAACTATGTATATTTTTTCTTATGCAATTCTTTATTTAATCTTATATGTCAAATGTATATAAATATGAAAGCAGTACTGTTTAAAGGATTGTATTTTCATTATAGGCCTCCACACACTATCCAGAACTATCTCTAATGATTAGTTAGTGGGACAGAGTTGAGATATTGATGTGCTAGGCACGGACACTAGCATTTTGGATTTGTTAGGCATGTGCATGATGAACCTGCTTCACTCAGCCTTCAGCCCTTTGGGATTTCACAGTTCTGCTTCTTGTCATATGAAATTCATCACACGATTTTGTAGATCAGGCTGGCTCAACCTTTTATGTGATGCAGGGAGCTGCAACAAAATTTGGTCTGTATGTGGGAGGACTGTGGATTTGGTACACAAAACTTCTGACTCCAACTCCTCAGTGTTTAAATCTCTGACTCCTTCATGAAAGCTTTATGAAGCTTTCATGCATTAATAATGGTAAACCTATAAGATATTTCATCACCACCGCATAAATCATCAGGCTACTTTTTTAGACTTAGATCCCACATTTAAGTATAAGTCTCATGGTTATTGTAGCTTTCAGGGCTCTGGGTTAGAAGTATCTAGTTAAGATTTAATATTGAGGTCGGAGTCGGAGTCGGTACATTTTTACCGACTCCGACTCCACCTAAAATTCCTTCCGACTCCATGACTCTGACTCCGCAGCCCTGGTATGTGGGCAGCTTGAAATTCAATCCACAGAATGAAGAATGAATAAATATATGTGTAATTATGTGTATATAACTTTACCTGTATATTTTTATACACATCATGTCGAATAAAAATGTGCTGATGATAATAGGAAAAATTTATTAAAGAATGCAGTTCATGATGTAGACCAGGATGTTGCTGTTTTTACCACATTTTTACAAAGTGAATTAATGTATGTTTCCATCAATACACAGTGCATAAGTTTTGAAAACTGCTGCAGCAGTTTATTGTGGTTTTGTCAGGGAAAGTGGTAAAAGATGTTTCCCCATTTCAGATGTTTCCATTGGGCAACATGTTGCCTGCCCCCTGTGGGTTGAGTGGGCCTGCTGTATTTGTGTATTCTGAAATTAAGATTCTTGAAAACAATTTGATTTGAAGCTTTCACGCTGATGGTTGTGTGCTAAAGTCATCTTGGGCAGTCAGCTATGTGAAGATGAAGACCGTATCCGTCTCCATCAACTCAAAACACGGTGCTTGAGAACCTAAAATAATCACTAAGCTTCACAATAAATTTCGTGCTTGGAACATGAGAGTTCATTGCCATGTTCACCAGAGTCCCGGGTTCATATCCTGAGCCAGGTAAATCCAATTCATACCATCCCACACATTTTCTTCAATATCCATTTGAATGTTATCACTCCATGCCTATGCTTTCAGAGTGATCGTTTCCCTTCAGGTTTCCTATCCAAAATTTCATATGCATTTTTAATCCCATTTATGTCAAAATGAAACTCCTCTCTCACCTCAGAAAGCTTTTTCTGCAGCCTCTTATCACCACCTCCAATGTAGGTTGAAATATTTTCATTAGCATTCTGCTCTTAAATACCCTCTTTCTGTATTCTGCCACATACACCGAGAGAACAAGTTTCACATCCATACCAATTATTGTTTGTACATTTTCATTTTTTTTTTACATAGAACATGGGAAGACAAGTTTTTGAATTTGGCAGTAGCAAGTGTTCCTCACATTTAGTCTATTATTAAATTTCTTTGTGACGTGATTTTTATTTATGTATTTTTTGATGGATTCACTAGCTATCTATATTATAATTCTGCCCTTCATTCTTATGGTGAGACAAGACAGTAATTACTTTTCTTTGTGTTTACTTCTAGACCAACTGCCTTACCAACAGTTTGTAACATCCCCGTGCCATCCGCTTGTCTTCTTAGTCTTCAAACAGGCTTCTGTGTTAAAGTTCATAACAGGATGATCAATAATGGACCCCAGGTTAAAAATCTGGAGTTACTGCAGCCAACTTGTACTTGATATCTAGGCATATGCCTCAAGAGGCCACAGGGAGCAGGAAGTTGGTGTTACCTTTCGTGTGTAACACACAGACCATTCTTGGTGCATATCAGAAATAAAATTTAATTTATTCAAGGTATAGTATATATGCAAGCAGTAGCATGAAGGAAGCCAATGACGTTCCCATCACTGTGGTGTCCTTTTCAACCGTTTTTATGACAACATCAAATAAATTTCAAAGGTGTACAGTAATTGGGAAAAACTTCAGAATATGGTGAACGTGTACTTCAGGTACACTATAAGGTGCCTTTACGAGATCATCTACCAGATCTCTTGCAGAATATATTTTATTCGTAATTACTGCCGGTGGTGGGTTACCTGGTCTGTGAGAGCACCATAGTCCCTGGCTAATAACAATTGTGAGGTCATATAAAACACATTTTGTTCAGTGAACTGTCCTGTTTTTCGCCGCATGACCATTCGCCCTGGCAAGTAGTGTGTATAATTGTGTACAAGGAACCTAATTATTCATTGGAAATCAACAGAATTTTTATCTCATTGCCTAATCATTTTTGTATCATTTACTAATTACTACAATGAAACCCATTTGAGGTGACCCTACTTAAGCTGTTTACCTGTATAAAATGTCATAACAACTTAGTATAAAAGTCTTCCCATATGGTCAACATATACAGTGTTCTCTCAGTATGTTTCCTGTTTAAAGTGATTTCCATTTGATGATGCAACAAACTTTTTGCCCTTTTACTATGTTTTTCACATCAAATCTTAAAGCATTTTTATGAAGTTCCCATTTGTTCAATTTTGAAACATACAGTGATGAAACAATGCTCAGTTCCCACATACGCATTTCATGTGACATAACATGCGACCTGTGATGTGTGTCATGTCATATTGGCCAGTGAGGGGACTGTGTTCATGGTCAGGAAGAAGGCTTATAATGGAACACAGTGATAACATCATCCTGTGTCACCCACTTTTATGTTGGCGCTAATAACTAATAAGGGAATTCAGGTCCAAAACATTCTTAATGCATGTTAACAAACTCAAAATTTGAGATGACATGGCCTCATGGTGTGTGGGCAGTCTACAAAATGAGGAAGCATGGATTTAATGGAGAGCACTGTGACTGTTACAATGTGCAGTACTAATTCTTAAGCATTATAAACAAGATGGGTTCTACTTCAGGCGTTTCAGTGTACATTATTTATAGACGTATTCATAATGTATGTAGATACAAAATTCCATATTCCTAGACATTCAAAAACCCAGCATGCTTATTGCATCTTCTTTGGTGCCATATGTTGTGGCCTGTGTGACTGTGCCATATTTTTCGTAATGACATAAATGGCATGATTTTTAGAAAAAAATGTATTTGACATAAAAATACTTGGATATTTCTGTAACTTTTATCTGAAAATTTTCTCATTCCCAGAAGAATTCAGCATGATATCACAGACGTACTTAGGCCTTCACATAAAATTCTTGGTACTTTTTCCAATTTTAATCAGTTCTGATTTTTCTTGGCCTTAACATAAAATTTCATGAAAATTCTTCCAGTGGCAGACGAGTTGTTCCATGTGGGTGGACGGATGTGATGAAGCTAAAGGTCACTTTTCGCAACTTCACAAATGTGCCTAAAACTTGCTGAAGAAACGAACATTTTCTTGACAACTTTAGATACAGTTACATCAAACTGAGACACAGTACTGAAACAGTCTGCAAGTGAACATCTGATGGTCAGAAAGGTGAACACTGCAAAACAGAATCTACTTACAGAATGGTTCCAGCAAAAATGGTTTCATCATCTACTATGTGTGCTTGTAAAAGAAAAAGAGACGCCGTCAAGATGTCTCAAAGTCACTGAAGAAGGTAGGATTGTTGTAGAAGGTTGTTTGATGGGGAACTGAATTTAAATGACATATTTTAGTAAAGTGAATGTCAATTTCAACACAGAATTACAAAATAGTAATGTACCCTTTTAAGACATTTTTTCTGCTTCATAAGTTAATCTTTTACACGTTTCTGGAAATACCAACAAGGGCTTTCACTGTATTGAATGCATTTGGGAAATAACCAAATTGCCAGCACTGACTACAATGGTGTAGGCTACATACATCAGATTGGACTCCACTCTATCATTTATTAATGAATAAATGAAATATACATTACAGTGTATGGGAAGATTCATTAAGAATCAATTTATTATGACAAGACATAAACAATTGTTCACTTAATTGTCTAAACATTTATATAACACTAACCAAAACTTTTTTTAATATAATACTGCATCTTCTGCTTTATACCTTACAAAGACTTTTCTGTTCATATACACTGTGCAAGCTTTATTCGCTTTACTTGCACCCCAACTTCATGCTCTTGGTTCCCTTTTTATAGCATTACTTTTGTGACACTGTGTTTGGGTTCAACTAGTTTAATATTCACATCAAGACTGACGTCAGCACTTTATAAAGCAGCACGGCCTGATTCTTTACCCTACATAGGGCAACTCTGTATTGAACTCCTCTGAAACACTTCTATGTAACTGCCAATAAATGCACACGCACGTTCTACCATTTCACTTGGGTCCCACCGAGGACTATATGGATATTCTTCACATCGGGTTTTAAACGGTTTGCCATACGAAGAATGGTAAACTGACTGAAACACAAATACAGGTCGGTCCCTCGGAAAATTCACAGGTAGCGACACGTGGAGAAGAAAGTAAAAATCACGACACTCTAGAAGAAATGAAGCGTGGGAAAAAGAAACTGCATCAAACTCCAACATTGCTTTCCCCATCCTATAACAGAATGCTCCCAAATATTCTTTTTTCTTCTCGTAGGTGAGGGATATTGCCGACAGTCTGTCCCGCAGCAGGTCGGCCACAAGAGGCACATAGTCCATCAAACAACTGCCAGATGGGAATGATGGGAGATGGAGAGAGGATGAACCTCCAAGTGCCTTTTCAACACGTGGTGACAGATACAGCTGTGGAGTAATACGACTGCCTTCAGGTGGATGAAATGTGACCAACAAAACAGCAGCACTTTCACCTGAATCTTCTCCTGTTTGTACTGGAGGCAAATTAGAAAAGTCTATTTTAAGACGAATCAGAAAGTTCACTGCACCCCCAACTAGACGCGACTTAATGTGTGTACTGCGGCTACCGATCAAAACTTCCACATCATCCTCACACACTGTAGTCTGGTAAACAAGTGATGAATATTCAAATTGGGGTCTGGAGTAGTCACTGAGCAATGACACCTGTATAACAAACTTAAGAAGTAAGTAAGTGAAATCACAGCACTAATGTAAATTTAAACTGAACAGTGTTCCAGCCACAGCAGAAACCTGGGATTTAAGAGGCCGTACACTGAAGGTTAAAATGCTTGTCTCTGCTGAACCACGTATGAACAAGTGTACAAACGAAATTTGAGGCACTGTAATTTCTCACATGGAGGACGAACTAAATCCACTTAATTTATCAGAAAAGAATTGGTTACGTGTGTCTGATGTGACTGCCATGCATGTGCTAAAAAACTTTCTATACATTGATACTTACTTGATACTTTCTGTATAGAGCTAGCAGTTCACAGATAACATGTAACAAGGATTTTGAATCTTGAGAGTCCCAATTAGCAAGGCTCGGTACACTTTCCTCAATCAACTCTACTTCAGGATCTGACAGGAATGTATCATCATCAAAGCGAAAATCTGGAGGGAAGTGTGGTAGAACACTGTTGAACACAACCTCCCAAGTAACTGACTGTCCTGCATATGGTATTATCAACTTGAAACGATCGCCACAATTGGCTGTTTCTATAGTAGGTCTTCCAGACTGAACATCGTCAATTTTCAAATTTCCAGCACATATACCTAGAAACAAAAGAAACCATCAGTTACATTGTAGTAACTCTATTACAATGGAAAACTTCGGTATAACTACCTGACCACCGTCGAACTAACGCCATTCTTAAAAAGGTTTCAATACATTGAATACATTGCCTCAAACTAAAGGGTCACCGTCTTGTACAAAAACCTTAATACTGGGAGCATTACATTTACTTTACCGTTCCCAGGTCAGATTACACAGCAAGCGCATACGCAGCAAGAACATACCAACGTTTCCACTGTACAAAACCTCCTTTATGTATGGCCTCAAACTAAAAGGTCACCGTCTTGTACAAAGACCTTAACACTGGGAGCATTACATTTACTTTACCGTTCCCGGGTCAGATTACACAGAAAGCGCATACGCAGCAAGAACATACCAACGTTTCCACTATACAAAACCTCTTTTATGTATGGCTGCACCTTCGGATGAAAGGAATGGAGAACAGCATTTACGTCCATTTTATATCTTCAATATAAACGACAACTGTGTTATTTCCAAATAACGCAGTCGAAAACGGGAATGTCTATTTTCCTCTTAATATTGGTTTGGTCTTTCAACGATGTCCACAACACGAAACACTCGCTGCTAAACCCCCTCCACCCCGCACCGACTTATTTCCCGCACTTCAACCACTATCTCTCATTGACGAACATATCTGGCGTGGCAACCACGGATTATCCCCTTCCATGGCTGTTAGACAAAGAGGTCACCGCGGTGCGAGATATCGTACACAAAATTATCCATGGTCGTTTCGGATCCGTGCTTGATTGCATCCGTCTTTCCTGCAGGTGTGCTGGAAGTGGTTGGTGTGAAGTGAATAATTGTGGTACATTGACTTGAGATTTTTGCTTGTACTAAAATGGCAGTCGGTGATTTAAAGACTGAACAAGGTATTAAATCCTTAGATGCATTTCTTGCTGATCATAGTTATGTTGAAGGGTGAGTAATTCTTAATATTGTTTGGCAACACGTGTCGGGTTGCTGGTTAGTGCTCATTTTCATTTTGAAACAGTTGGAAGTGTGATGCGTTTGTGTTGAAAAGCCATGTTATTGTAGCAGTAGTTTTTGCAATGGTACAGCGTTGTTCCAGATGTTTCTTTTGGTAGTAGTTCGCCGTTAGGTAATTGGTATTCTCGAATGTTCGTTCAGGAAGGAATCTGTACCTGTTGAAACATTTCCCATGTTTAGTGATGTCAGTGATTTGTTGCCGCAAAAGAGTGCTGTAGTACCGTTTTCTCACAACACGTGTGATTAAGTTCGCCAGATTCTTGACGGGGATGTGATCCTTCTGGTACACTGCGTACACCAAACAAAAAAGCAATTGGCACCATTGGGATTTGAACCCGAGATTTTAAGATTGAAAGTTTTGTGTTAAAATAACATTTAACAAACAAAGAACGTAACTGTTTTGTGATATATTATGCTTGAAGAGGCACGAAATGATAGCGAGAGCAGCTGGTGCATACATTTGCACAGCATGTTCTGTATAGTAGGTATCATGGCAGATTTAGCGCAAATACTGGTTAGAATGTAGAACAGGGTGTTTCTTCCTGTCCTGTGCGTTTCCTTTGATGGCTAGATTTCTTCCACTAATGTGGCAGTATGTTATTTTTACACACAGATTGAAGAAATTTGTCATGCTCTCAGAAAATAACGTTTTGAGTCCTGCCTGATTAAGTCCTGGTGCAATGTGATTATTAGCTGATGATTTATACCTTTTCACCTTTTCAAACAATCTGTAACTTAGGACAACTAGGTTAAGGTATTAATGGCTCTGCTGGATGTATGTTGGTGTGCCTAACATCCTGGGGGTATAGTTAAAGGCCAAGGAGCTACACCATCTGTCTCATTTCACTTCTGTCATGTAATTATACCCTTCTTTTTGTATGTAAATAGACCATGCAGTATGTCGCATAAAGAAGGTTTCAGGGGTTAATCCCACATACATTTAATAGCTATTGAAAATGTCATGAGATTGCACACTAATCACCACTCTTACTCTGAACTAAGTCATTTACGGTTCAGTAACCCTCACAGTTTTATTTACACCTCTATACATATTTCTTTCGTTTTTGGGCTACTGTTTGCTTCAAGTTCATTAGTTTTGTTTTTTTGGTATTGCCTTTTTTGTTTCTGATATGCCTACTAGTTTAAGGCCTTACATTTTTCACATTGTCTCCAGTTATTTTCTTGGATTCCACAAGCATTGCAATATGATGGAGCTAATAATTTTGAACAACCTTCATCAAAGAATGGTTTGTGTTGCTGTTACACAGGATTGCTTAAACTGTCTTGGGCTGATATTCTGTCTTAATATTTATTCCAAGCCTTATCAATCCCAATGTCAGGATCCAAATTTTCCAATCTGAGGACCTACTTTAGAATTTAACATGTATGTAATGTTAATTTTAAATTGATAGAATGTATAAAAAATCAGTCAGATTGTCAAAGTTAATTTTAAATTGTTTTCACTGTGCATTTTTTTAATTGCAAAATTAAGACTCCAGTACCACAGTGGACTCAAACACATGCTGTCACCCAAATCAACTACCAGAATACTACAGAGCTATATCGGTGTATAGCCCTATATAAACACATCAAACCTACGGCTTACACCATTGGGACCCACTTACATATATTTTCCGACGTACAGATATACAGTTTGGATGATTGCTGTTTTGATCCTTGAAGACAGTGCACATCGCATTATAATTTTTACAAGGAATGTTCTTAACGATTGTAATAGTTTGGTGACGGTGTTACAGTGTGCTGACTCATGATGAATATACAGATCTTTTAAGATTGTAATAAGTTTTAAATACCGTGACACATACACATTTTCAGTATGTTACTATGTGTTGTTTTACCGCGCAATCTAAAGATTGTAACTAATATCTTGATAGTGGATATGTGATGTACTGTTCAAGTCCTCCAATGTGACATATGGTTTCTGTAAAGCCTTTGGTATAATACCCCTGATGATGATGTCATGTGGACATCGAAACATTTTGGGTAAAAAAGTGTAACAGTGATGTGATAGTGTTTTTTTTATCATATATCTAGTGCATTTGTTGGTGTCTTAATTTTGTAATGTACATAATGTATTTTCTTAAGATCGTATCTCTCCATGTGAAAATTTTCTATTGCTGATTTCCAGCTTCTTACAGTCGCTGTCTCACTTGTGAGTCACCAGATGGTAGCCAGTATTACATACAGTCCCTCTTAAAGAGTGGACGTCACTCCTTTATTGTGATTGTATGTCTTACCACCAGAAGACTGAGTGTATTTATGAATGTTGTAACGTAGTTACACATTACTTTAGACAGTATGATTTTTTTATGTAGTAGAGTTTACTACTCAGACCTCAACATCATTGTGGCAGCAAGGTCCATTGCTGTAGCAGTCCATGTGGGATTTATGGTGGGTGGAGTGGCACTGGGACAATTTTTTGTTAAGAGTACTTTAGTGTTTTCTGTCATTATCATTCCAACAGTGTTGCATACTTACATATCATTCATTTACTATCAATGCTAGATAATATTAGTAATTGCCAGCATTATTAAGTAAAACATTAAAGAAAAAAGGCCCATCGTTATTAGTTACATTAACACTGTCATTTCCAGTTGCTTGTTTAAAAATATTATCGCTCCCTACTTTTGCATTAACATTTCCCAGATCAGGTTTTTGTAGAATATGTGCCGTAGTTTCTCAGAAACACTGTCCTTTTTTTCATTACTTAATTGAGGGCATGAATATTGGAACAACATCAGACCAATGACCACATGGTATTGTGTCATCCTGCCACCAACCAACTCTGTTCCTGTCTGCATTGGCTTTGATTCCTGAGCATGTGGAAAGGGCTGTCTCCAACTGAAGATAAGCATATCTGTCAAGGGCATGCCCAAGGGGGGGGGGCTACTGGGCTGCAGCCCTCCCAAACTGAAATATAAGAAAACACAGATTTTGTAGCTATTGTTATATCAGAAGTATCACGTGATATGCTCTTCAGCCGAAATCAGCCCCTGAAGAAGTAGGCTGATGACTAGTACATTAGAAATTTGAAAAATAAGTGAATAAAATTAAAGAAACAAGAATATGGGACGTTGTGATTGAGTCACAGAACATGTAATTATGTTTGTATGTATATAAGTGCAATTTCAGACAGTGTTATGTTGTACTTGCAGCATGATTTTTAAAATCAAACATAAATTATATGTAGCCTCAGAGTCAGCCCTCCCGCCCCCCAAAGGAAAAATTTGGGGTGCATGCCTGATATCGGTTGTGGTAAAATGTGTATAATTGGTCTCTGGCTCATCATCATAATTTTCCCATCTGAGTAGTTTGCTGATTCTGCTGGTGTTTGGTTTCTTTTATTGACCATGTGAAATATCAAATAAGGTCAGACAAGAGGTGCTGTTGTTTCTAAATCAGATGCTTCGTGATTTTTTGTTGCTGTGCACAGTAGGAAGCAGTTCCAGCACTTTCGTTCTTTATGAAAGGCAAATAGTCTAAAGATGGGCTTGAAGCCCTCTATTTTGCTTTGCAAATATAGTAAAGTATCTGTATGATACCTGTTAAGTAATGTACGCTGGAGATACTTATACATTGCTTGTGCAGGTTTGAATATTGCAGAGCAGTGGTGAGCCACCTTCGGGCATGAGGGTCAAATCAAGAGAAAAAATTGTTTGCTGGCCAAATTACCAGTAATATCCGTTTTTTACTTTGCACTCATTAAATGATAATACCGTGTCATCAGTAGTCCCAATATTGGCGTGGAAGTTAATGTTTAAACAATTTGGATTAATCATATACCTAACATTTGCAAGTACTCTTGCCTACCAAGTCATTACTTGTATCTGTTTTGTAATGAAACCTGAGTCAATTGAACTGAGGACACATAAATAGTACATTCCATTTGTTCGTATGCTTGCCGTTGTTTGTTCACTGTTCACCACTGTTCAAGAAAAAGGAACTTCAAGAGAAAATTGACACTCTTAATTGGTCATTCAGATGTTAATATCTGGAGATATTTGAGAAGCTGCAACATTAAGATGGATTTCTAATCGTTCTACTATGAGTGGATTTCTGTATGGATTCTTTGTAATGTTCATGTTTTTCAAGAACTCTTCACAAATATAAGTACTTCCTAAAAGGCTTATCATTTGTCTGGAATGGTTACTGCACACTGGAAACGTATCGTTAGGAAAATAGTAGATTAAGAAGTGTAGTATCACAAAATTTACTTTTTGGAATCTTCCGACCGAACCTCATTTGCGGGTGCTTTTATTTTGGTAAGCTTTGTATTGGTGCATTGCCAGGCAGTCCCTTTTGTCTTCAGTCACTGAACTTTCCCATTCCACTGTAGACTGTGACCAAGAAAACTATAGGAATGGAAGAGGCAGAGACCTATGCAACAGAAACACGTCTGGGAGGTGTTGTCAAGTACTTACATTGAGCCATAACTTTCCTTTCCGATTTCCAAACTTATGAGTAATGAACCCAAGTAGTGTGATGCTTTTATGTGAAATAGAACTTCTCTTTCTATTTTGGTATGAAAAGTGTGTTGTAATGTCAATAATACAAAATATTTTGCATAATATTTTGTACGATTGCACATAAAATAATTTTTAATCCAATTAAATGCCTCGTTGTTTCATGCATATGAAATTAGGTTGTGGGCAATGTTGCAAACGTGGTAGGGCTGCTTATGGCCAGTGGGGCACATGTTGCTCATTACTGATATAAAGTTAGTGCCTTGTGACTAAAAGTAATGTAAATGTAATCTATGATTCTTGGTTTGTTCTTAATTTCCCTTATACTTCAGAATTGTTACTGTGTTCCAGTAGCATTTTTTTTTGTGCATGTGAGAAGTACTGAGTGGTAGCAGCAGTGTATGATACTGTTATTGGCATTTCTGGAGTGACTGGAGTGAAGCTTTGTTGCTGTAGCCTAGAGCTTAGTATTAAAGTATTTCATGTTAGAGTCATCTGCTTTTTTCCGTAGATTCCAGGCAAGTCAGGCTGATGTCAGTGTTTTTGAGTCACTAGCAAAACCACCTTCTGCGGCAACACCTCATCTTTTGCGTTGGTATAATCATATAAACTCTTTTGGTGATGAACGCAAAACGTTGCCTGGTGAGAAAAGAATACCTGCAGCACTTGTTGGTGAGGCAGCAGCAGCTAATAACGCAGATGATGATGAGGATGTTGATTTATTTGGATCTGATGAAGAAGATGTGAGTGAGACATAACTGTACTGTTTCTCATTTCATAATAAATTCACATTTTTACCAACATAGAGTGTTAAAATGTATGGATTTGTGAACGTTGTCCTGAATGGATGATGTCACATTTTGTTTTACCTGCCCAGAAAAGTGAATCATTTTTGTTGAAGAGCTTGGTAGTGCCTGTATAGAGTTAACTGGTAACCAGATAATTGTTTTTCTTTGTAACAGTCTTCTGAGCCTACTCAGATAGACTACTGTGCATTATTTTATTCTGTTACTTAAAAAAGGGTTACATTTTCTTATTGTCATGACATAACTCTTAGTAGTGAATGTGATACATAAAACAGATAACCTCCTGTATTGTATTATCTGCCATATTATCAAAAAAGTGAAGCGTCTTTCCTTCTGGGATATGATGCCACATCTGGGGGAAGTTGGTTCTTGACATTTCAAGACCATTACATTGTCTCAAAATGTCAGGAACAAGTACACAGCGACGCAGTGTCATGTCCTAGAAGAACAGCCAATTCAGCTGCACTGCTGTGAAAATCTAAAAACTGGCATCCTGAAGATGTAGCTAGTGGATACAAACAAGTTTGGAAGTGTACACAGGGCATAACATCTCTGGTGCATTTGCTGCTGGTGTTATTCATGCAGGCTAAATGCAGTCATCACTACTTTCTTCTTTATTTTGGCATGGGATGATACATTCAGATTGTCAGCAGTTTTTCTGGCTGTTCTTTGTTTCTTGTACTTCTTATAGAAATGGGAAGGCATCATGATTCATGTAGTTGTCTCATAAAAGGTGAGATGTAGGTATTTCCAGTACATGCTGCACAAAGGGTAAGGTCATCAGTGCTGTGTTAAGTCAGACTTAATTTGTCACTATCTCTGTTATAAAGACCATACATATGTATAAATGTGTGTAGGTCTTCACTTACAGTGGGGTATTTTTGTTTGATGTTAACCAAAATTGGACTCTGTCAACTGATTTTAGTAAAACTTTCAAATACGAAGTTTCGCAAAAGTCTGTCAGTTGGAAGCTGTGCTGTTCGAGGTGGTTGGACAGATGGGTAGATAGTCACTTTTCGCATATTGTTTGCAAATGCACCTGTGGTGAGTTAACCTGAATTAATGGCTGTTGA
Source organism: Coptotermes formosanus (assembly GCA_013340265.1). Classification (NCBI taxonomy): domain Eukaryota; kingdom Metazoa; phylum Arthropoda; class Insecta; order Blattodea; family Rhinotermitidae; genus Coptotermes; species Coptotermes formosanus. The sequence continues at coordinate 528,846 of BLKM01001271.1, forward strand.
TCAGGTGCAGAGTATAATGCAGAAATATGTAACGTTCCATAATAATTTGGAAAATTTAAGAAAAAGGTATTTACATTGTCAAATTATACTAAATGTGTCAGCTTTTTTCCTGTCTCTTTTTATGCGTGTGCATGCATGCACACACAGATATGCCCCAATTTATGCAGATTCCTCATTCACACACGTATGAAGTTTGTTAATTTGACTTTTTAGTGGTTTACCAAAGTTAAGAATGAAGATTGCTGCCTTGTGGAATGTGTCCGTTTGTAGTCTGTTGTAAGCACACTGTCATCTTGTAGGATCTGCTGTGGTGGTGAAGGCAGTATTGTCCTCTGAAACACTGGCATGTATTTTTCAGCTTATGTGGTGTCATGTCCATACGACAGTATTAACCTTTTAAAGCCTAGCGGTAACTTTGCATACGACCAGGTTGAAGATTAAAAAATTCTACTTGGTGCCCACATTGTGTTTATGTGTTTTGTACGGATCTCAGAACAAACAGCAACTTTTGCCTGATAAAACATTAAGAAATTGGTTTTTATAACCGAAGTGGAGAGTGTTTACAGCGCGGTACGCACTGAGTCCTTATATAAAACTGATACACTTCGTCTTTAAAGGGTTAGTTAGTCACAACCATGAGATCCACAAATTTCACTTTGGAGGTATTTATTTATCTGAGACAAAAGGAGTAGGATACATAAGTGGCTAAAATGAATAGTGTTAAAGTTAACTGAACTGCATATTCAATGAAAACTGGAGGCAGCAAACACCACAGTAGTAACAACAATTACGGTCTTGGGAATGGGGCTGTTGTGTCAGTTGGGGGATGCTATACTGTGTGTGCCTGTGTATGCATGTGTGCATGCCCACTGTGAGTTTTCAAGTGCAGTATTTTAAGGTATTTTTTAATGTAGTGGTGACAAACGTTCTTCATTTGACCAGCTCCCTGTTTTTGATTTGTGGTATTTTGTTTTCATGTGTAGTGTTTTAAACTGTAAGAGAGACCGTGCTTGCTATTGAGATGCTGTATGTAAATACACAACTCTAAAAGACAGTCACAAAATAACAGAAAGTTAATTACATATAAATCCTTTAGATGATATCATCAGTGTAGACCAGAAGCTGGGGTATGCTGTTCAGTTTCAGGCTGTTCTGGTTTACTTGCTCCTTGAAGTTAAGTTGTCAAACAGTGGTGATAAAGCATCGCCTTGTTTCAGACCATTTTGAACAGGAAATGTACTTGACAAATGTTTGTGTGTCCACATTTTACTATAAGCTTCATTTAAACACATTTTAATTAATGTAACTAGTTTTGTGGGTATACCAGACTCAATGAGAATATTATATATAAGTTCCCTTGGGACCAAGTCAGGGCCTTTCTTGAAGTCTGTAAGTGGCTGATGTACTGTCCCGTTGTATTTCCATTTTTTCTGAAGTGTAGGGTGTAGTGGATAAACCTGATTGCTCTTAAAATGAAATAATGGATTGAAATTTGAGCTTCTTGTTTAATTTTTATGATTATTGGAAACTACGTTATATACCAGTTTATTTTTCAAGAAGTCAAATTCCACCATGCCCAAGTTCTGTTCCAGTATTGCTCAAGGTAGCCCAGTATTTGCTACATTTCTTGCGGGACTGTTAAGATATCTTCATGTATGTGCTTCAGGTCCTCAGTTGTTCGAGGCCTAGTGGTATGCACTTCCTTTTAACAGACCCCATAGAAAGTAATCACACATGGACAAATCAGGTGAACATGCAGGCCATTGAGCATTGCTGTTTCATGAAGTAACATGCTGTGGAAATATTTCTGGCACCACATTCATTGATGCCCTTGCTGTATGAGCAGTCACTGCATGTTGTTGGAACCATATGGTATGGGGATCAGTTCCACAATGACAACTCTGATTCTGGAAAGTTGCTTTACATTTCCATGTGGCAGCGGGATATTACTGTCACTAGGCCTGGAACAGTCGAGAATCTCAAGGGACTAATACAGGAAGACGTCTCAGCAATCGCAACAGAAATGATGCTGTGAGTACTGAGAAATCCTTAAGCAAAACTGGAAGTGCACTTGAGGAATGTAGCAAATGAAATGGCATGTAATTCAGTTTCCAGCAATAATAGACACTAAATAGGCAAGTAGGATTTTACTGCCTCATTCCATTTTAAAAATTGTTGGGTTTATCTGCGACGGTCAGTATTTGAAGGATGCATAATACCTGATCAGTAGTTGATCTGTTACATCAAAGTAAATTGTGACAGGATGCTGAAACAGCAAAACTAAAGGAGGAACGCCTGAAGGCTTATGCAGAAAAGAAATCCAAAAAGCCTGCCCTGATTGCCAAATCTAGTATCGTTCTGGATGTAAAGCCTTGGGATGATGAAACTGATATGAAAGATATGGAAGCCAAAGTCAGAACCATCACGATGGATGGTTTAGTATGGGGAGCCTGTGAGTATCATATTCCTATATAACTCCAAGATGTCACAGAACATTAATTACACTCATCAGTCTACCATTAGGAAGTAGTCACATGCAGTGTACTGAATCTGAAGGTCTTTGTCTAAAAATGAATGTACTGTCTGATCTGGTACACTTTTCGTGTACCGTTTCTGTTCCTGTCTGTTTTCATCATGAGAGTTGTTGAAGTAATAAAACTGCGAACAGAATCAGGTATTCCAAGGAAATGGCAGTAGAGCAAATATTGTGTGCCAGCAACTTTGGACTGTCATGTCAGCAATGTTATGTAAGTAAACGTCAGTGATAGGCACATGTTGAATGGCGTGTCCTGACAGAGAACAATAGTCCCTTCTGGAACAACACTGTGCAGTTACATTTCATGTTTTCTTCAGTAAAATTACTACAGAAATGTAACATGTGATTCAGGAAAGCATGCCTTGAATGTTATATCAAGATGAGGAGGTTAGGACTTAACAGACAAGAAATTGTGAGGTTACCTCTTGTGGCGTAGTATTTGTACCATATTTCTTGAAAAACTGCTGTATGTTCTCGAAGATTTGTGGTTTTAAAATGCTGTGTCAACTGTAGAAGCTGTATATCTATCTTAATTACTCAGACAACATGCCTGTATCCTGAGATTGTAAGGAATGGATGAAAATATCCATCTGTAACATATTTCTTCGAACAATGTAATTAGAGTGTTCAGAGAATTCCTCCACCTCTTTCCTTTGTATGCATGAATTTTGGATCAAACATTGCAACAGAAGTCTGAAAAGCCAGAAAATACTAGGTTTTAGGTGGTAACTTTATACAAACAAATTATGTGTTGTGAATTGGTGCTGAAGCTGGGCTAGTTCTGCCTTTATAGACTTTGGAAAAGGATCAAGGATGGAACAAGAAAAAGCAAAGAAAATCATTTATTTTGTTGAGTCAGATTTTACAGAACGCTGTGTTTGCTTAATACCGTTTTATCTGCAGTTCACAGCCTTTATGTTTGGATGTACAAACAATATTTTTGTTCATCTTGTACCTCACTCTACCACCTTTATTTCCAATATTAAAAAAATTCCCTCCAAGCTTAATAAACCACATATCATTTTAAATATGACATAATCACATCCTTACTTTGTCTTTTCTGTAACTGTTAACTGTTGTTTTCTGTACTGAATTCTGGGTCTATTAATCTTCTCAAAAAATAATTTCCCATTCATCAGATTCATCGGATAGATTGTTGTCTTTCTTCTGAAATTAAGTGAACTATTTCACAATTCATCATAGTTGCATAAACCCAAGAAAATTTAACCTTCTTGCCCCCACTTATATCAACAGTTACATGTGTTCTGCAATCTTATGTTTATCTGTGTAGTGTAATACTACTATGGTGGCATGCTTTTCACATCATTCTTCCACATTAAATACTTTTAAAAACAATCATCTAACCCTTCTCTGTCTTCACATAGCTACCTCATAAAATTTTAATTCCTGCTATCCCCACTGCGGAACAAGCAGGGAAAATTATTTCTTTGTTGACCTTTCCACTTCCTGGGAAGGAGTTTGTGAAGTATGGGATAAGGAAAATTGTAGAAGATAAACTTCTTCACTGTTATTTGTATTCTCTAAAACCAACAAGGAACTGCATGGTAACTATGTGATTAGAAGAACCAAAGATTATACACCTTCCAGATTGTGATGTTCCTGAATAAAATCTTGAATTCACTGTTGGAGGTTTTTAAGTAATGGGACATAACTGAGGTTTCGTGTGTTTCATGAAATTCCAAATGCCATATAAAAGAAAAATCATCAGTGCCATATGATGAAGTCTTTGCCCATTGTCAGACATTTAGCTGCTGGCAAGAAGTCATGTTTGGGCCATATGTTGCACTGTTCGAAACATGCATGTGAATGATATGTTGTCCATGAATTTCTGTAGTACTGGGGAATTTTAAAAAGAAGTGCCCAGTTTCCAGATTGTAAAATTTAATGAGGTGTTGATAACCTCTACAGAGTTACAGCTTCACTACCCATTTACTTTAGCACTAAATTAAAATAGTGGAAAACTTTCTTAATTGGTTAGAAGGCTGGATGTTGTAGTTAATATACATTTCCTTTTGTCCTTATAGCGAAGCTGGTGCCTGTTGGCTTTGGAATCCACAAGCTGCAGATCATGTGTGTGGTTGAAGATGAGAAGGTCTCCGTGGATTATTTGATTGAAGAAATTCAAAACTTTGAACAGCATGTCCAGTCTGTTGACATTGTTGCCTTCAATAAAATCTAAAATGCAAATTTGTGCCATGGCTTTGTAATTATTTTGTCAAACTATACAATTTTTGAAAAATCATTACTGTTGTATTTATTTTACTGTTCCCAAATACTTCTCCACGGTTTGCACAGGGCCACTCTACATTGTACCTACTGAATGAAAAAGGGCTTGAAGTTTAAGAAGCCACTGTAGGTCAGACTCAACGTCTGTGTGCAGTTCACTGCCATTGAGGATGGATAAGCCGGTACTGGGTGGTCTTCCAGCTGTCAGACGGGTTGCAGACTTTGGGGTGTTTGAAGTGTATAAATGTGAGTTTCAGTTCATTTAATGTTTTGTTATGCCAGTTTGTTTATGACTTCTAAAGATGCTCTTCACACTTGCACTGGTCTGGAAGTTGTTATGTAAAGTTAATGTCTCTTGTGAAAGTTCTTGACTATAATTCAGACAAGTCCTGTTGAGTCTCGTTATCCACTGAGCTGTCGAATACTCTTGTAACACTCTCTGAACACTTTATAGTATCCAAGATGCTGCATGCTTATAGTGCACTGCCGACCACCCATGTAGTGGATCCTGGCATAATCGTCGCAATCGATAATGCCATTACCATCACAGTCCTGAAACAGAAGAATATGTACCCATTGCATGATTTGTCTTTTGCTACTGGAAGTAATTTAACTAACCATGTGGTACCAACCCTAAATATTCAGCATGATGTGTACCTGCTGTCCAGCCAATTATGTGCTAAAAATGACATGTGACACAGTCATCCGTTGCTTTTTGCGGGGCTTAGGTTGCAAGAACCCCTGTGAAGAGCAAAACTCTGCGAATTATAGCCCCCCCCCCCCCCCCCCAGAACAGTGTTGTAGTATTTTCAGTGTTTTTTAAAATAATAATGTAATATTTCGTTTTATTCTTAAATTCCTTTTAGTCATTTAACCACAAAATAATGGAAATGAAAAATGAAAAAAACATTTTAATGTACTTGTTATGCACTTGCAATGTTATTTTGTGACTGGTCCGCTTTTGCAGGTCAGAATTTCTTTTCTTTGCAGAAACATTGTGTTGGGGAGCTACTTCTTTTCTTCCTTCGACTCCTACACTTCAGCTTCTACATGAAGCTTCTAGAACTTTCTAGAATGTTTTGGAAAAGTTCAGGGTATTTATTTTTATTCTTGGGGCAATCCCGTGAAAAGTGAGGGATGGCATTATTCATGACTTTATTAGACACACTGGTGATACTACACTTTATGAAAAAATATAACTTACTTCACTGCATTTCTGTTATATTGGCAGTGTGAGTTTTGATTCTGATTCATCATTAAATATTGTTAAATGAATACATTTAAGAAACAAAACAAATACTGAAATAGATGCTAATGTCAGTTTATTATCCCACATGATGTAGCAGTAACATATTTTACTGGTGAACAGTACAATATCCCCTCTTCCACACCAGTGATTCTAGTACTTTAATGTAACAATTTCTTCTTTTCTTAGCTTGTAGAGATGAAGGACAGATAACTAGCGAGTAATTCCACTGCCTATTTCGACATGATCCTGAACCACTTCAAACCTCTCTCTCCTTGCATCATCTTTACCCAGCACTCATTTTAACCCTTCAAAGTTCAGTGGTAACAGTAAGTACTGCCAGCTAAACATTGGGAGACTCTGCATTCTGCCCACACACTATTTTTGTTAAGTTTCATATGCTTCTCGTAATCGATAGTGGTTATCTCCTTAGTCAACTTTGACTACCTGAGGTTCCTGATGGAAACAGACTGTGTTCCCTGTGAGGTAGGATAGGTTTGTGTCTGATGGACCTTGCTGTGATAAGAGGCAAAAATTCTGAGTATATCACGCCTTGTTTTCAAAACTTACCTGAGCATATTTTGTCAAATAGTGATGTACTGTTGCAGCTGCACAATAAGGATCAGTAACGCATCTGATGTAAGCTGAAAATCACAGTAAAATGCAAACAGTTTCAAAGATATTACAGGTACATATATATTACATCGTCTGTTGTAGGATTCAGTTCATTTTGTGTTGAGGTCTATGCCCCACTGAAACATATTGTTCTGTGATGAGGTAACTATAAAATTGAAACCAGCAACTTCGTGTTTAACCTTTTAAAGCCTAGCGGTAACTTTACGTACCACCAGGTTTAACATTAAAAAATTCTACGTGGTGCCCATGTTGCATTTATGTGTTTTGTATGGATCTCAGAACAAACAGCAACTTTTGCCTTATAAAACATTAAGAGACTGGTTTTTATGACCAAAGTCGAGAGTGTTCACGGCGCGGTACGCACTGAGTCCTTATATAAAACAGATACGCTTTGTCTTTAAAGGGTTAATTATTGGTTCTATTATTACTGCAGATTCTGTAAACTCCTCTGGTCAATATTGTGTTCAAGTTGTCCTGCATTTTTGCTTGTGAGGTTAATACCAACCACAATGCAGTTCTTTCTATTATAATGATTCCTTGTTTACAAAAACACTAATCAACAAAAATGCACAAAGAGAGTTTATCATCAATCGTTACACTAAGGGTGCACTTTATAGTTGAGTGAGAATGTGCTGTTGACTGTGTACAGTGTTGTTTTTGGAGGCATGAACTCTCTGCGGTCCCGGCCTCCAGGCCGGTAACACACTCCTACATGTTTCGGCCCTGCTGGGTCATCTTCAGGGAGAACTCTTTTGTTACCGTTACACTAAGGTTGCACTTTACAGTTGAGTGAGAATGTGCTGTTGACTGTGTACTGCATTGTTTTTGGAGGAGTGAACTCTCTGCGGTCCCAGCCCGCACTGCAGTGCAGGCCGGGATCGCAAAGAGTTCACGCCTCCAGTACACAGTCAACAGCACATTCTCACTCAACTATAAAGTGCAACCTTAGTGTAACGGTAACAAAAGTTCTCCCTGAAGATGACCCAGCAGGGTCGAAACATGTAGGAGTGTGTTACGATTGATGATAAAACTCTCTTTGTGCATTTGTTGGTGATTAGCGTTTTTGTATAATATAGTGCACGGACATGGAACACATTAAATTTGATTCCTTGTTTCTTTATACGGTAGTTTTCTGTCTGGTGAGGTATGTAAATTGAAATTAAAAATTAATGCACAGAATTGTGTAGGAAAATGCAGCCATTTGAGAGACTCATACTGCACATTGGAGCTACCATTTAATGTTTCTTGACTTAAGTTTACCCTTATTTTATTTTAAATTATAATGATCCCAATGTAAAATTTCCTCCATTTAAGATTACCTTCTAATTGATGTTCAAATCGTCTGCTCCCCCACAATGATCTTGTTTCCATCACCACAGAAATCAGTTACCAAGTAACGAGATCTCAAATGCAAAAACTTTACTACCATGCACCATACATACCTTCATGGTAAGGTGCTTAGACACAGGGAGAAATTACCTGTATGTTATGCTGTCCATACTACTGTTTATTGTGCAATCAGATTCTTACCTCCTTTCTTGTTTGGATGATCACCTGCAAGTGTTGGTCTTCCAGCCTCTTTCCAGTATATATGAGAGATCAAGAATGGACCGCAAAGGTTTCTAGTGCAGTGAAATGTGAGATTGCAGTTGGATGTTGCTTCACAGATGCATCCCATGCACAGCTCCATATTGAGAAAATTCTGTCTTCCTGTAACGACAGTTAAATGAATTTCTTTTGTCACTTAATTTCGTTGCAGCTGTGGATGATAAGAAATGTGAGTTGGGGTGGGTGAGTGTGTGTTTTATTTTAATTCCTTGTGCAAATATTTGTGTCTCATAATGTTTTAAAATATCTCACACATCAGGAATTGGCGGGGGGGTTCATCTTCATCTAGTTCTAAACTTAAGAGTGAGTGGAGCTGTAAGTATGCTTCCCTTATATGGCATCCCAATATAAACACAGAAAACTTTATTTTTGTAGATTATTTGTAAAAAATATCTACAGAAGCAACTGATGGAAGAGGCAGTAGGAATACCCGTGGCTGTGGTTATTGACAATCCAGGTTACTTGTGTGTAAGTGCCATAAAAGTAAATTTACACACATTTTTAACCTCAGTATCTGAGGTGAACTGTAAGTTTTGTGCCCCAACTGGCTTTGTTCCTGGGTAAACAGCCTCATATTTTGAACTGGAGGTTAGGTCAGAGCCAGTGTTATTCTGAACAAGTGCCTACACTGTCAAGAAGGGTGGCAAGTCTTCCAACTAGCCATGTCAGTTGTTGCTCAGTCAGGGTTGGGCCAGTATCAGCCAGTACAGCTTTGTGAATTGATGGTAGCATAAAAGCAATAAGTGTTGCTACAGGGTCTTGGTGAAAAACCAGTTGTTAAAATCTACTGGTCAGATGCACATGGCCAAAAGCCTTTATATCCTGTTTGGGACCTTCTAACATGTATTCACTGTTTTGTACATAGGCCTATAATAATAACAACAACAACAACAGTCTTTGTTGGCATCATCATGTTCCTTTGCCCCTCATTTTCACATTTTTGGATGCATATGTGTGTGTGTGTCTGTACATGTGTGTGTATTTTTTGTGTATTCCTGATTTGGTAATTGCAGTCCTACTGAACATTAATTGAAAAGCAAGACTTGAGAATTCAATTCCTGTAGTAGTAGTAGTAGTAGTAACTACTACTGTTCAAGCACTCATTAAAAAATTTCTTACCAGATGGCATGTACAGGAAGACAAATTTCAATATTTCTGAGTTCAGATATTCCTTGCAGCCAAATTTATGATGTTTCCTATAACTCTAAAAGTAAGTACTGTTTCCTGATAATGTTAATGCGTGAAGCGTGACGCGTTTTTACGTGGTCGTGTGAAAGCTAACCGATGGGAGCTGTTTCATTGAGGTTTCTCAAACACAACGCGCGTGGTTATTACGCGATCACGCGCGCGTTGTCAGTGATCCGTGTCACGCCTCAGTTGCCTTTGGAGAGTAATTTTGCCGGCCACGCAGACCGGTTGGTGTAAACAGGTTGATATTCAGCTACGGAAAATGAATCCTTTAATGACGCTTTTGTTTAATGTAATTGATTTAGTGAGAATGCATCCTGCTCTGTACCAACTGGGTCATAAAAGTTAATACGGTATGGAACAAATTGGGGGAGCGTGGCTTTGTGGTATTCGAACCCTAACGAACGTTACTGACGGAGCTAGAAACTGAACCCCATCCCCCCGCCAGATGGAATCGAAATAGCCTTGTTGAGGATTCTTCTGTTACACAAACACAGTAATGGAAATGACGCCGTGACGCACGGATAAGTTCAGGTTTCAAGAAAAATCACGGATGCGGAGTTCCCGAAAGCAAGGGCTTGAAATTGGTTGGAAGGGCTTGGACTGGATTAATCTGGCTCGGAACAGGAACCAGCGGCGGGTTCTTGTGAACATGGTAATCAGCGGCGTATCTAGGATGGGGCGAGTGGTTCGCCTGCCGCGGGCAGCAGAGTCCAGTGGGCTGGAAAATGAATATTTTAATTTAAAAAATTATTTTCTGCGGTCAAAACAATTTAAATTATTGAGACCAATAAAATGAAATTCAATAAAAATTTTTTAAAGTTCGTAATTTCTATAAGTGGCAGTCATTGTGATTGCTCACCAAGGGCGTCAAGAGACCTCGTTACGCCACTGGCGGTAGTAAACGGTTCGGGTTCGATAAAACGCCGGAAATTTGATGAGCAGCTGAGGAAACAGCAGCTTGTCAAGGACCCTGCACCATGGATTGAGTAGGCCCAGATAGACAGCAGAATGCAGGTGCCGAGGTGCTGTGACAGAGGTAAGCACATTACACGCGTAGACCTATATCCCAGTGCAGAAGACACGGGAACATCTTCCAGTGTTGAAATCTGCACTCTTCTGGGGTGTTAACGCAGCGTTGATTGGTAATCCTTTACCGACGTTTCGGGACAACGTGTCGGTCACGTCTTGGAATTTTTAACCCTGGAAGATTGGACCGACACCTGGTCCCGAAACGTCGGTAGAGGATTTGACGCTGCGTAATTCCCCAGAAGAACACAGTTCTCATCACGGCGTAAGCTTGAAATCACGTATCTTTCATTGTATTTGATCCGTTATATACCGCATTGTGAGGGGGGAAGGGTGAAAGGATTTCCAAATTAACAACATGGACCGTATTTTAAACAAAAACTTTCTGTACGATTGTCCGTTTTGAGAACGTAGATGAATTAGATTTGTGACTCACTTAAACTGGATGTTATAAACAACTCACGTAAATTGGAGGTTATAAACAACTCACGTAAATTGGAGGTTATAAACAACTCACGTAAATTGGAGGTTATAAACAACTCACGTAAACTGGAGGCTATAAACAACAAACAGTGATACAATAATATTACGTGTGCTCATATAGAATGAGATTCAATAACAAATTTGTATTTGCAAGAGATCAACATCGTGACTAATGAGGCACATCCATACGAGGAAAACTCGCTTTAACATAGCACAGCTTTACACCCTTCCTGCATTTTACCGAAGGTCAGGTGCTATCACATTAGACATGTATGATTTCGGTATGATGATCATTGATGACGGAGGAACGCATACAATATTTTAAGCGGTAAACGGTTTTACTATGTGTGTGTGTGTGTGTGTGTCTATGTGTTCACGCGCGTGCGCGTGGTATGCGGAAATACTAAAGCTGCGTTAGAACTTTGTCATCTACCCGTTTAGCATGCAGTAGACAGACTATCGTGTAAGCGGATCTGCGTTCACAGTAAGTGCCCAAATCAGGATATTCGTCGCGTCTTGATGACGTTAGTGTAGTAACATCCTGTTGGGACACACGAAGATAAATGTAGTGCAGAAAACTAGGTTGGCCTATGACTCAGCTGACCAGTTTAGTCATTCATTTGAGCAGCAGGTGCTGTTGCTTCATCGTGTCTTGTCATGGTATCGATTTTAATGACCCAATGAGAGCTGCGATTACGGTTTTGTATCCCACCTAAGGTGTCAAAAGCTTCTCTACATTTTGCGTTAGCACCAGCCACATTACTCATGTGCGTAATCATCTGTTAGTGGGTTTGCGGTGAACTGTATTGCGTAGACGAAACATGGCTTAAAAATCGTGAAAACTGATTGCCGGCGCCATCGACGTACCCTGAAGACCCAGTGTTAATAGCAAGTGACCCAGTGTGCCGTTTGCACTAAGGAAGTCAAGTGCGGTAATTGGTACGACTGAAAGGAATATGTCAAGTAATAGCTGTTGGCCAAACGTTCTCATGTTTCTGAGATAAGGTAAAAAAGGGCTTTAATTTTGTGGATCTGACATCGTGTCTGCATAGGCGTAACTTGGCTAGTAACGCTGCGGGGCAAAGTCGACCATGGGTGTTACGCAGTGCCGGCCTTAGCAAACGCGGGGTCCGATTGTGATCCATGTGGCGGGCCCCTAAATGTTACTGTGCAGAGCAACAAAAAGGACTAACGTTTTGGTACACTAACGTAACTTAGGATAAAAAATTAAAGTGGTACATTTTTATCATTTTTATAAATTACTAATGCCCAAATCCCCCATCAGCGCGGGGCTCTGCTAAGTGGGGGGACCAATTGCGTCAAATCGGTCCAATCGGCCTAAGGCCGGCCCAGGGTATTAAGAACTTTAAGTTACGAAGGAGTCGAGTTATAAATATGGGGAAGATTCATTTGAACCAGTCTTTAATATACAATGTCCTTAGCAACGCGCAGAGAGAATTTACAGTGGCTCTTTTCCTTTGTAAACGGAAGACTCAGATGCATTTAATTTGCTTCCCTGTAAAGTGAGGTTTTCATTTTTTTTTCTGTCGTTGCACCACCCATATTATCGTTTTGAAAAAAATTTCTATTTTTCATTAGGCCCTCTTCAACTTAGTAGGCAAAAATTTATTCTTAAGTAGAAAAAATATTGGCGGGGCCTTTTGCCCCCTCGCACCCCCCTCCCAAGTTACGTTTATGGGGGTCAGAATATCGCCTCTTAAAATTACGGTTTGTGTAGTGCTCCTAAATTCACACAAATGATCAGAAGAGAAGCGACTGCAGCGTTTCCCCGCATTGCTTCCTCATGTTCAACATGACATGTAATTTATTTCTTCATACGTAATCAGCTGGTAAACAACTTAGAAGCTAAATGGTCTTTGGAAACTGAACATTGTACGAAGCGAGAGCAGGAAAAGTACTTTACATGTTAATGACGCTTTGTTTTATTTAGCGCCGATTTTCAAATACAGTATAACTCCAATTGTCCGGAATAATTGGGACCGCGAGCCGTCCGGATATGCAGCAAATCCGGATAATTGGATTTTTCTTTGAAAATAGGCTACATTGGCAGTTTAAAGTGACGGCTATTTTAGGCTACATATTTATTTACGTACAAATAAAACATTAATACACAATTCCTTATATGTATTTGACAATTTGGTAACCGGTAATTTCAAATCAAATTAGTTTTGTAGAATTCTCGACAAAGTTACCTGAAGGGCCAACCCGATCCGGATAATTGGCCATCCGCATAACCAGCGTTCGGATAATTGGAATTATACTGTACATTATTTGTGTGTCGTCGAATGGGATGAACGGTTGGCAAAGCTATGGAAGAAAACTGTAGTGGTTGGACTTTGCCCCGAGGGACTGAGAACACCGTTATAAACCTCAGTCAGGGTTCCTAAAAAATACGAAGAAGAAATGCTGATGAGAAACGGTTCGCGCTCGGTGGGGAAAGAAAGGTGTGATGTAGCCTGTGGAATTCCCATGTGTCTCAAAGGAAAACTGCTGAATGCTCTAAATGCGAAGTGGGTCATCCGGTGGCCATCTCGACCATACATTCTGACGGATCCCATAGGCCTTGACATTTTATGATATTATACGAGTGTTTTTGTCATAAGAAAGCTGCCATTTTCACACAACAGAAACTCCATCTTGTGACATCACCACAGTTGGTGCAAAAAACACATGGATTTGGCATACCGGTATATAGAGATAATATGGGCCACTTTTACGCAGAATTATGACGCAAGGGAACATAAAAAAAGATGCGACATCCATGGAAGCTCCCCTTGCGGCGTAAACAGTTTACACTGGCACGTAAAACACAAATACGCTTAACAGAATTTGGAAATTATCGTCTTTAATTAACCCTTTAAAGACGAAGCGTATCTGTTTTATATAAGGACTCAGTGCGTACCCCGCTGTAAACACTCTCCACTTCGGTTATAAAAACCAGTCTCTTAATGTTTTATAAGGCCAAAGTTGCTGTTTGTTCTGAGATCCGTACAAAACACATAAACGCAATGTGGGCACCACGTAGAATTTTTTAATCTTAAACCTGGTCGTACGTAAAGTTACCGCTAGGCTTTAAAAGGTTAAAGAGTTCGTCAAATTTTGTTTTTAAGAGAAGGGGACATTTCGTAACATGCCAATTACATTATTCTTAATGGACGGGGTGACTGGACCACATAAAAACACAAAGCTAGAGGGTCGTACCATGTAGACAATTTGGGGGAGTTTGTTCCTACGTGTAATCCACAGTGTCCTTCACTATTTCGGTAGCTAATAATGATCGAGCGTTAGTGTAAATATAAAAGTTGCTCTATTTGAGAACGAAAACTGTGAGAAATGTTACCTGTCCTGTTACTCGCGGGGGTTCGGGCCCAAACCGTTTTCTGTCTCGTTCGTAATGCGCAATTACAGACGAAATACACCGCTCTGGGAAAATCCGGGTTAGCACCTTTGTTGGGACGCAAGGAAAATCCACATCGTCCATTCACACTCGAGGGAAAACCAAAGCACGGTTATAGGACAACTACCAGGAGGTAGGGAAAAAATTTTCTGAACGGGCCTGCTAGTTAAGCACATTCGCAGCAAAACTGCATTTCTGAAGGCTGTGTCCATCAGCACCCGAAGAAGTGGTGAAAAACACCGCTGAGATGTCTGTTACTTATTAGTTGATGCAAGAGCTGAAAATAACCAAGTAGATACTATTAACAACAAAGCTGATTGCGCAGAGAACACGAAGTGTCTGACAAGTCTAAAGGCAAAGGGCTAACACGTTTATGACGACTGTAGGTAGCCCTGTGCACAACTCTGAACTCTACGCCAACATAACGTGAACATGGTACAGTTTATAACAAGCTACGCCACCTCTTTCGTTAACCGGATTAGAGGGGTGCCTCGTCGTTAGCTAAGAATTCCTGACGTTCTCCTGACAACCTTCGAAGCATTCCAAAGAACTTTTCTTTTGTGACCGCTACGCCCCCCACAGCTGCACTATACGTGAAAGTTCATCTCACGCCGTCCCCAAGATACAAACTGAACGTCTTATTTAACGTTTCCTTCCTCTCGTTATGCTTATTTTGTTAATTGTTTTTCAGTCTCGTGGCGGATTTTGACAGTACGTTATGCGCAGCGCTTCTGTCGTGCTGCGTCTTCTTACCACATATTCGTATGAATATGAGGGTTACATTTAGTACACAAAGCTTGCCGGTTTCAAGAACATCATTGCAATACTACTACTACTACTACTACTACTACTACTACTACTACTACTACTACTACTACTACTACTACTACTACCACCACCACCCATAAGTGTTAAATGCTGCTTGTCCTCTGGGGACATAACGCGTTGTAACCTACCTGTGGTACACATAGCAACAGACCTGTGTGATCAGCCGATAAATAAGATACACATGCAGTAAGGTGCGAATTGTTATATTTTGCTTCGAAGTGGTCTCTGTTGACTACAGAACTATTTTTACAGCTTTACAAACGTTGCACAAAACAGACGTTGAAGGGGTCGGGAACGAAATTACATTGATTTTGGCGGTTACTTTCTTCTTCTTGATCAATTTGACGATATCCGTGCCCTTGTGTATAGAGAGGTACACAAATGGCACTACGTATTCCGCCAGACACAACCCTCGTCTACCATTATTATTATTATTATTATCATCCTCAAACACTACAAGTTTCGATGAAGCCAATCATCATCAGGTGTTTATTTATACAAAAACTTAAAAACTGAAGGTAAAAATGTAAATTTTTGCGTCTCACAGAGAATGTAAAATATAAATTGCAGTCGACTTGTCATTCTTGATGGTGTGTTATTTAACATGAACGATGTGTATCATTTAAAAGTTAAAAATTTAGGATACCAGTTCCTAATTAAAACGCGTTAAAATAACAAATTCTTCTTCCTTTTTATGCTTTTAAACCAATTTTTAAAACTTCCAATATCAGTCGAGTAACTGGCTGACCGCTTCAATGCATGTCGGTCTAGGCCCCGTTAATGTTACGTGTATTGCATTGTATGTTCCGTTCTTGAGTTTATATGCTTCTTCCGTTACCTGTAACGATACTGACATTTTCATTGCGTGACAGGTTTCATGTGTTCTCTTCTAACGCCGCCCCCCTGCACCTTCATGTTATTAAGTGTCACGGTTTTGGGTTTTAGGCTTGTTCACAAAATTGCAGAAAGCGTCTATTAGCCTCGTTACGCCTGCCTGCCTGTGTATCTGTCTGTCCGTCCGTCCGTCCGTCCGCATGAACAACTCGGCTCCCAATAAACGGATTTTCATTAAATTTGATATTTGAGGATTTTTTGAAAATCTGTCGAAAAAATTCAATTTTCATGAAAATCTGACAAGAATAAAGGGCACTTTACGTAAAAACCTGTGTACATTTATGGCAATACGTCGCTGAATTCTTCTTAGAATGAGAAAATTTTCAGACAAAACCTGTATAGAAAAAAAATACACATTTTATGTTCAGTAACTTTTTCCCGAAAATCCTGCTGTTTATGATATAATGTGGAAAAAATGCTGTAGAGTCGGAGAGACCACAGATGACAATATAACACGGCGCATGCGCTTTGCATGCTGGATAACTAAGGCTACAGACACACAGTCAGAATATGTAATACATATTCTTTTCTCGCGGCAACAATGGTTACGCGAACGCGTCTCAGTGTTTTAGGTTATACGTACCTTGCCCGTCTTCTTTTTTTTTTTTTTAATGTGATCCGTATGCATATTGTAGATCTAACAGTCTGTGAGCAGAACGTAGGGTCGCTAATGTTAAAGACATACATACATACATACAAGAATCACTGCGCTTTAATTGGTTAATAGTTAATTTATAATAGTCATACGGGATAAGTGCAGATAAAATGTTCCTAACTGAACTCATGGGTTTCCCGAATTTAATCATGCACATCAGGTGACAGAGCTTTGTTAAGTACATTAAAATCCAAAGACCTCTCTTTCAAAGACTGAGAGAGGCTGTTAGTTCTTTACCTGGAGCTAGGATACTGCACGTGGTAGTGACAGCTAGCAGCAGGAGCAGAAACTGGCAAGTCGCACTGCAGTCCATTTCTCCTTGACTAACGCGTGATCGCTGCACTTGCTCTATATATACAAGACTCGGCCCACGCAGTAACCATTATTCCTGTTAACCTGATGTCAACAAACTCCGGGTTGTAATTACTTTGCTACATGCAAAGAAGCATTGCCTTTTATAAACGTGTTCTGCTTCCTGTTTCAATGATCGTGCCCACAGACTCCAGCAAGCGGCGTTGCTATTAGAGGATGGAAAATGTAATAACACTTCTGTAGATTTCATGTAATGCTACAATCGAGAAGTCTTGAGACCTGGGCTACAGCACGCATGGAGAAACAGGATAATACTTTGGTGGAGTGACTCTAAGAAGGAAGTTTGTGAACGTTCAGGTTACGCCGTGTCTACAACCCTTTAAAGACGAAGCGTATCTGTTTTATATAAGGACTCCGTGCGTACCGCGCTGTAAACACTCTCCACTTCGGTTATAAAAACCAATCTCTTAATGTTTTATAAGGCAAAAGTTGCTGTTTGTTCTGAGATCCGTACAAAACACATAAACGCAATGTGGGCACCAC